>JAECUM010001486.1:0-213294 GCA_016617855.1 Megalonaias nervosa
AAGAAAAAGAGATTTTTTTTTAAATAAAAAAATTACATAAAGAGTTTAATATTGTCCCGCTACAATAATAAAATGATTTAATGAAGAGCAAGTTGAGAAAAGGAAGCATGGCAGTAAACCAGCCTGAGCCATTTTCTGTACACATCCGTAATCGATGAGACAACTTAGGAACCTCAAACATCACAGGGATTTGCTTGAGAAATCATTTCAAAGATAGCGGGACAAAACATAAGCCTTCTGTCAATAGTTATTTCCATATAAATGGGGTATTGAAGATTTGATGGGATAAAGTATGCTGCAATGCAAATAAAGCAAAATATGGAAATTTTATTCGCTTCCCCGAGATGAGGGCGAAGTAAAACTCAGCCTTGTGCTTCGCGGGATAGTGTTGCCAGGGAGAAAACATGGGACATGAAAGTAGGAATCGAAATTACTTAATTTTCATATTGTAGAAAGTGAGAAAAGCAAATATTGTTTAACAAACATAAACTTAAAGAAATGAATAATGGATGCCACCTTCGGGAAGAAGGTTGTTGTTGATAAAATAACTAATTAAAAAAAAGAACAGATGCCAATATACGTGCCGCCAGGATTCACCATTCTACAGCAACAGCACAGGTCCGTGAACGATACCTTCTATTACACCCATTACCATTATCACTTCTACCACTATCACTGCTAATACTAATACTACCACCACTACTGCTGCCGCCACCTCCACTACACTTACTACAACTACTACATCGACCACCAGTGGTACCACCGCCACCACTATAACTACTACTACTACATCCACCAGCACCATCACCACTCTCAGAGACACTGAATGCCTGAAATGCGTGCCTTACATTCATACAGGTCTTTAAGATTAATTAATTATGATCGTGGGATTGCCTATCACTATGGCTAGAAAATCATGGCTGTTACCCATTCTATAAGCAAGCCAAAGAGAAAAGTCAAGTTTTTTCGTGAAATTAGCGCTTGCTGTGAAACACTCTCAAAATGTCTATACTTTGGAATGAAAATATGCAGATTATCAGTATTGTTCTTGAAAATAACCAGAAACTAAACACAGCGTATACCACAAAATAAACGCAGATCTGATTAATATAAGAGACAGTATCAAACCAACTTTGCCCTAGATCGTCATATTGCCAACGAATATTGTCCTATCTAGCTATATTGCCAATGAACATTGCCATGTCTCGTCATATTGCCACGAACATTGCCCTATCTCGCTATATTGCCAACGAACATTGACCTATCTCGCTATATTCCGCTTGGCGCTCAGCATTAAGAGGTTAGTGTTAGAACTGGTCGGCCTGGTGTCAGGATAATGTAACTCGGTGGGACATCATGCTACATGTCTGCGGCATGATGCCCCAGTGCTAGACATCACTATAAACTGCCACTATGACTGAAAAATTGTTAAAGCTACATTAAAAATCATAATCACATCACATCACTATATTCCGAACGAGCATTGCACTGTCTTGCTATATTCCCAACGAACATTGTCCTATCGAGCTATATTCCCAGAGTCCATGATGATCATATAAGTGGGTTGTTTCACTCAATGTCAGCACTTTCATTACTTTTGCGGATCAGAAATGTTTCTTCTCTCTCTCTCTCTCTCTCTCTCTCTTCATTTCACTCCGGAATTTCTTTTAAATTTTCAGTCTATTTTCAGGCATTTTTCATCAGACTATTCTTTCCTTCCACGTATAAAGTGATAATAATAATAATAATAATAATAATAATAATAATAATAAGAAGAAGAAGAAGAAGAAAAACAACATTTTAGAGGAAGTAAAAAATTTTTTGTTGAAGTCCTGCATGAATGACGTTGTTGCCGGTCAACAGGAATTCGACATTGTAGACTTTTTTTTATTTTAAAAAGGTCGCCCTAAAAATGTCGTTCGTATACTAGGAGTAAACGCAAATGTTAAACTGATTAAGTTTCAACAGAATAAGTCGCTTCCTCTCCGTATATTCATTAGATATTGCATACAATGTTTACTTCGATCGATAGATAGTAACCCATCGACCTTACCCAGGTAATCACGCCTACTCAGTAGCACACGTTAGCATATAAAATCAAAGTGTGTTATTTTGACCTCCCCCCCCCCCTTGCAGATAGCTATAGTCTGAAAATATAAAGAAAAACGGTTGAAAAATGCTGAATCTATGACCCTTTGAATTTGTACATGACATATAAAGACAGTTACCTAACTGACGGGCATCAGACCAGCGTACCTCTCTTTACGTAATGCCATGCACCTTTTACAAGAATGTATGGATATTTTCGACTAACAGAAGCGAAAGTTTATTTTTGGGAGAATATATGTTTGAAAGGATGTAGTTTAATGTAGACATATCATGCGGGATCATTACTCTGCCAGATATATTTCATTTCCCACCCAATGCAATTTTTTTTTTACACTAAGCTCACTGCCCTTAATCGGGAAAACAAAAATCAAATTTCATGACCGAATTTCATGTGAAAGGTTATTACTTCATTCATGAATCATACTACAAAAAATGATTGCTATGGTAAACAATTGTCCAGAAATGTTAACGGAATTTGTTTAAGAGTAGGCAGGGTATGGTTCAATGTCGACTCCAGGAAAAAATCTATTAGCTGTAGTTCCAGCTAGGTTACATCCCTCAAACGAAGAGCGGAATTCAAGCAGAAATCCAATAATTGTATGACAAACAAAGGACTTGAGAGCAAGGAAGCATATAAGTCACGTAAAGTTCATGACATTATGCTCCTTGCACTTGAATTAATAAGCTGAAGAAGATATCAATTTTCTCTGAATCAGTCCAGACCCATTCGTCATTCATACTTACCGGTAGCAAGCCCACAAATATTTATTTAGTTCCTGATGTGATGATTTCCTACGTTTACTGGATAACAATGGAAGAAGAGAACAAACAGACTATCAAAGGCTTTTTCCACTCACCACATAAAGAACGCAAACATAATAATACAAAATGTTGTAAAGAAAGATAATGGTTTAAAGTGAGTTTCATTGTTATTATATAAAATGACAGAAATTTAGGTTAAGTGATCAATACAAACCATCGATAAGCAATGCGGTTGATTTTAAAAGGCTCTACATTTGTTTCCATAAGGTATTACCACAATCAGAAACCCTGATGCACGACTACAGCTAAAGATAAATACGATCATCTTAAAACTGTCACATGACTTCATAAATTCTGATTGCATAAAATTTATTCTGGTACGTTAGTGGTAAGAGTCAGGTCTGGCAAAGAAATATGCCCTATTGCTGTGTGTAGTTAGATATATTAGTTTTGGCAAAGTAAGTTTTCCTGTTTACAAACACAAATATATTAAAGTGGAAAAAGCAATAAACAAATGTGTGTGTGTGTGTGTGTGTGTGTGTGTGCGAAAAATAATAAGAGACAATTCCTGCTTCTTGAAATAAAAAGGATCTGATGGCGTGTTTAAAACAAACAAATAAATCCCGATGATCACGCTTAATATTTTCTAATCCTCCAACGACCCAGTACTGACATGAATTTTTTTCTTATTACCAATATCAGAAAAAAAGTCAAGCGTTTTCATGTTCGATAGTTGCTTAATTAATTAATTAATTAATTAATTAATTAAACAGGGAAATGGCACCTGATGCGACCTTGCTCCAGCGTCCAGATATTGACATCAAATTGTTCTTACTATAAATATAAAAAAGTATGCAGTGATGTCTGCCAGTTAAAGTAAATAAATACATAAAAAAAAAAAAAAAAATAAAGGTCATCGCACCTGATGACACCCTCGTATTCCTGCATCTCAAATACTGACATGAAATTGTCCTTACTCGAACTGTCAAAGACCGAATATACACAGTCGTGTATGTTTGCTGGGAAACATAATAAATTAGGAAATAAATAAATAAATAAATAAATAAATAAATAAATAAATAAATAAATAAACAAGTGCGTTTGAAGATCAATCTTCAGTACTCACACGTGAATTTCTGTACCGTTTGTTTTTACTAACCATTCCTTGAATATTGTCATGAAGATTTTAATCACTAACAACTCTTTTATTCACGGAAATTACATTTTACTTAAGCTATATTAATGCACCACGAGTCTTAACAACATTTGCAAAATGCTGTGAATGATGTTGGAATCATGTGGTCTTTAAGGTGGAAGAAACCAAATATCCACAGTAAATCACCGATACTGAATGGGCAACCAAGTAACCCTGCATGAGATCTTACCGAGGTCAGTAGAGAGCCAACGCGAGAGCACAGCCGGTGCTGTATTAACGTCCCTATTCAAAGTTCTTATCCACAGTTAAACGGTTGCAACTGCTAGAGTATTTAATAGCTGTTTCACAACTGCCAGCTTCATAGGCCTAATAATATATTTTATAAAAGTCTGCAATGTTTCATATAAAACCGTTATTTACATATGTCGTGATGATTAAAATCTTAAAAAGAAACAATAAAAAAGACAAAATTGTAAAGCTTCCCCACTCGTGGAAAGTTTATGCGAACTTCATTTGATTCGACATATGGAAGCCGTTATACATGGGAGCCACAAGAGGAATATATATGTCCATTACAAAACCTGTGGCAATAAGACAGAATATTTTGAGGAGAAAAAGAAGACGAAAGAAGTAAAACTTATGCAAAAATATGACAATGACGATGATGATTATGATGATGATAACCCTACTGTTAGATCTGCGAATATGAAACATCGGACGATTTAGAAACGTCATAAACCCCAAACAAAACCAACCATGAAATACAATTGTTTATATAGATGCCAGTTGTTACAGGATCGGCAATAGTTTAATTTTCGAAGCAGAGGTGCAACCGCAGAATTTGTGTGAAGCAGAATTAAGAACCTTTATTTATATTAGATACATTATTTACATACTGATGAAAAATTGAAGTAAAATTGCAGTACCTGTAATAATGGTATAATACACAGAGAAGTTGTTGATATTGCTATTTGTATTGCAGTGTGATTTGCTGACATTGTAAAACCTTTTTCTTTAAACAGTTTCAGACTTTTACCTTTTTGCCAATGTTCTCTAAAGTTTTGAATGCTTTCAGGGCTTTCTCTAAACGTCCTCTCCTCTCCAACTATCTTAGATGTCCAACTAAATGTTTCTGAAATACAGATTTGTGTGGTCTGTTTCTTTACGGATGTCTTGCTTAAAGTCTTCGAACTGTTTTTCATACGTTACATAAACAGATTTTTTAAAAATTATTTTATTCTGAACTTAAATTTTTACAACATCTACATAACCCTTTAATCTCATTTACTCATATAGTGAATAATCTATCCACCACGGGAGGAAGTTATTACCTTTAAATTTTTAGTCTTAATGAATTATTAAATCTGACGCTCTATTGCCTAGGTGACAATGATATTCATTTTAGACTGCAACAAATTAACGTGATTAACGAGATTAAAAATGGTTTGGCTTAAAAACTCGAACACTATATAGGAGTTAGAAATAAATATATAAACTATCCTATAAAATATTTAATTGGGTGGAGTTTAGAATGGCAATAGTTTCAGGTTGAATGGTTGCTGGAGAAGTTTACAGCAGAGCCTCTTTGGACCAGAAATGGAAATCTATAATTGTTGCAATAAGAGAGGCATAAAGCCACCCAATGAAGCAAAATAAAGAGAAAAGCTTTAATTCTTGGCTGTTTAAATTTCTCCTGAGAATCCAACTGACAACAGAAATGGTAATCTAGCCATATCAATGCAAATAACAAAATTTTTATTGGTTATACTGAATAACATAGTTTCTTACATCAATGATAAAAATGAAACAAGGACTGTTCTAATTTTTGATGGTATTTGCAGCCTTGAAATGTAAAGGAATAAAGACAAAGAGGATATGATTGCCATTAATGATTAACGAGAAAATATAAATGTTAAATATTTGGATAACGACTCAAAATTGAAAATCACTCCGAGTAACGATTACACAGCGTATATTACCCACAAAAAGGGCCCAATCGTTGGGATTCACTAGTAAAAAAAAAAAATCCACAAGCATCCATACATTTACCTGCATTACATAAATGACACAGCACTTGTTTAAAATAGAGGTACAATTAAGAGACTGAATATAATGATAATGGATTATGATGGGAAGGTAATATAATTTCACTACAAGCATATTTACAACCAATTTATTCGAGGACGAACAGCGAGATATATGCCTTGGAGTGCGCTTTTCAAGAGAAAAAAACAAAAAAACCCAAAAAAAACAAAAAAAAAAACAAAAAAAAAAAAAAACACCGGAAAACTTTTGCTGAAAACCCCATGTTGATATGGCCATCAATTCATGAGAATTTGAGACCAGATTTTAAATGTGTTCATTGTGACATCCATACTTGATGTCAGATCGGTATAATTTTCTTTCATGACCGAACTAGATATAATAGTTAGTTTTCGGGCGAAAATTCCATGTTGATGTTCCATGTTGAATATTTTCCACACTAGTATTGCTGTCTGTAAAATGTGTTGAGGTGTAATGCTACTGAGGTGTATGTAATACAATGCTGTGTTGGACTGAGGTATTTAATTCCAGTATTACTAGTATCATGGAGCAGCGATAACTAGATTTTCAAGATGAATACTGTTTCGGCCATATTGGATGTCTGACTGCGGCCTTTTCATTTAGGACCAACTAGACTCTTAGGATGAATGTGTATAAAATTTTGTGGCAATCCACCATGTAGTTTATGGGGAGTAGCGATAACATACCGGTACTTGTACTAGCAGACACAAGGGCTGCTGACAATAGGCCTTCCCGTAACTAGTTTTTGTCTTTGCCTAGTTAGAGCTTTAAAACAATGAATGGCGGCCTGATAAGAGCTATGAAAACGTGTGATTTATCTATTACAAATTTGAATGAAAAGATCAAAGCCATGCAAGACGTCACATTCACTGAATTTCATAATAACTTACAAAATATAATACTGGTAAAAAATAAAAGAAGCTGCAGATCATGCAGTGGTTAATAACATCGGTTTAGTACTGACGAATAAACGCAAAAAGAAAAGACGGCAGAAGAAGCTGGAGTAATAACTGCAATAGCAATCGCTAACGATTCATATTGTTTGATCCTATTGGAACAGTGTGTGTGTGTGTGTGTGTGTGTGTGTGTGTGATTAATAGTAAAGACTGCATAGCCATGCCTGCGGAACGTGTGCAAATCAGAGCTTTTATCCTTAGATAACTGGCATCCTTCAGTAAATACATAATCTTCACAAGCAGGAAAATACACAAAGGAGTTAAATACACCAGTCCAACACAGCACTGTATTACGTACACCTCAGTAACATTAAACCTGAACATATTTTACAGATAGCAATACTACTCTATAATATTTTCAGTATACGTATAGTTTCTTTGTGTCACTTCGTGTAAAAGTAATCCGAGATGCGAACAAAGCAGCGGTAAACAAACAAAACTGAATGCTTGCGATATGTATCAGCATATCTAATGTTATCAAGCTTTTTCAAGTTGAATGCCTACAAGTTAAGGCATGTACAGGTTTGTAGTTACCCGAGAGTATGATTGATATACGCAATGGAAATAAATCTTTTTTTGTAATAACACTTTTTCGTCACTATTTGAAGTAAACATGATTTCTGTTATAAATTGACGTCAAAACATAAAAAATGAATACTTACAATCATTACACGCAATGGAGATTTCAGAAGTTAGTAAATGTTATTCGGCTTTATCTCGACACGTGTGTGTTTTATTGGTTATTTTTATAGTATTAACATATTTATATTTCGACTTGCAAGCTCGCTTTAAATAATGACATAATTTTAGTGTATTGTGTTTCAGATGGCAGTGACCGGACTGGTGTGCAATGGAAATCGGCAAATGCAAATTGAACTATCTTATCTTACGATCCTGCTCCGAGTTATATTAAGAAATACGTCTTTAAGTTAATAAATATAGCTTGAATATATTTATGCTTCAGTGTTTTTTTTGTGGAAAAATGATACCAGCTGATGTGAACCATGCATTTATGAGTGGTCATTTCCATTTGCATACGGGAATTGCGTACTTTCTAAAATAGGCCTGTTTCATACAATTATTAGCGTCAGTTTTGAAAATTGATTTTGTTTTCTAATTTACAATACAAACAAACAAATACGTAAGAATCTGACGATTAAAAACTTGAATTAAAAAATTAAAAGCACAAAAAATAATTTCCCTTGCGTATTTTATTTCCCATGCGTTCTATTTTTCCGTTGCATATTTTATTTCCATTGCGTTCAATTTTCCCATTGCGTATCGTAGTCATAACAGATATCTGATTCAGGTAGAATATACAGGATCTAAAAAGGCAACGTAAACTATGATTACGAGATCAGATGCATGTAATGCACAAAACACTAGCAAAATGATCATCCAATTTGCACAGGGGCGCCTGCAGAATTATTTATTTATTTATTTTTTTGGGGGGGAGGGGGCAACGTAGTGGTCAGCTAATAAGTTTTACGGATGTAGGCAAAACATGTTCAGATGTGAAATCACGTGGGGGGTGGGGAAGGAGTCTTACCCATATGTGCGGGTGCCCATGAATTGGCAGTGTATGGCAAAGAAGTTCAGAATACCATTAGAGATTAGACTTTCAGATTATAACAGACCATTCTCTACTGCATGGGTGGGAAAATGCAGGCCGCGGGCCGGACCCGACCCGAGAACAAGTTTTATCTGTTAATTACATCATCGGATGTGGATTTTAAAATCATTTTTATCTGGCCATCGCTCTGGAATAAGTTGTCCATGACTAGTCTACTGCATCACCAAGACAACGCAATGTAAAACATCGTCTCCACTACGATAAGATCACTTCGGAAACAATTGCGCAATCAGTTAATGACAAATACAGAAATGTAATTGCTTTCTTTTGATGACTATACCACTATCGACATAGCAGTCAATACAACTTTAACCAACTTCACATTTCATTCACGCGTAAAGAGTTTAAAGGGTGTTTTGATACTGCGCAAAAGTAGAGAATGTGATGAAGAGAAGTTTATTTGACTCAAAAAAAAAAAAAAAAAAAAGAAAAAAGAAAATTCTATAACGTTAGATCCGTTAGATCTGCCAGATATGATTTAATCTCTTTTTTTTTTTTTTCATTCAGGCAACACTTTTCAGATGCCACAAAGTATTTCTGTGAGGAACCAATACCGTAAATACTCGCTTTAAGTCGAATCCAACTGCAAACTGCACAGACCCAGATCTACAGGCGCATACTACGCAGTATATCTGGGTCTGTGCAGTTTGTTAGGAATAATCAGTAGAACAAACAACACAGACCCTGATCTACGGGCGCATTATACTATGGCAGATCAGGATCTTTGATGTTTGCAGTTTGACTCGGATTATAGGCGAGTATAGTGGTAAATTAGTAATGTGAGTGTAAACATGTATACACTAACAATCAGTATAACCATTCAGTCATCAGCAGTCTCATTCTGTCAACATATTTTGTAACCGTTGTAGTAGAAAAAGTACACCAACCACTGGCTTAATTCTGACATTGTAGATCTGCCATATAAACTGGTTTAGATAATTTGTCACATATTTTCTTTTATCAAATTAACCAGTACCAATGCGTCGTCAGTAACAGTTCTCCTTGTAAATGCAAGTTCTTTTTTACACTGAAATATTTATTTTCATCTGAACATTTTACAAATTGTTCTTGCTCTAAAATTATCCATCTGATTCCTCCAGTTTTCCATCTGTTTCCCTACAGTTGGTTAATTTGGAAAAAAAAGTCTTTCTCAAAATAAGTTTTACTTTTTGCCTTAAATTTGTATTCAATTTTATATTTGATTTTAATCCCGGTTCCTGATTAAAAAAAAAACAAAGGACAACACTTGTACATTTTGTCCAGTTTTAAACTGAATTATATGGAAATCTTTATGTATATTAGTAAATGATGTATTTTTTTTTTTAATGTACATACACGTTTTAGCTCCATTCATTTTACACTCTTGTAAATCATTTATCAGATTAATTCTGGTGAATAATTTTCACCTGGAATTAATTTATCAACAGCTGATGGATAATATTTGAAATAATTCATGCTACTGTAATGAAATCTCGAAATCTACTTCTTCAATGCAACTACGAGTTTTCTGATATTTAGGACAGATTTTCTTGTAAATTGCAAAATATTTGCTTATTTTTGAGACATCCCACGCCCGCAGAGATTGCTGTGAACTAGGTACATAATAAATGACATTGACTGGCTGTATCAACATCATTACTTATCTCACGATCTTTTCCATAGTAGTATTCGTTGCTTGATTTAGCATATCTTTGTGATATGCCAATTACTGCAAATATTTCACTCTGTGATCAGAAGAATTTAAAAAAGAACTGAAGAATTCTAATTCAACATGTGATATTTTAAAACTTAAATCACATGCTAATCCAGGTGTTCTGTAATAATCAGCGTGGTCTAGTTTGTAATTTTTCATACAGATATTATCAAACTCACCAAAAATGCCACTAGCATTAGTGTATCTTTCGTTGACATAATAGTGTGGATGTGTGTGTGTGTGATTGAAATTTTAATGTAGCTTTAAAAAATTTTCAGTCATATCGCTACGATGTCTGCATTGTGACAGTTTGTAGTGATGTTTAGCACTGGGGTATCATACCGCAGACATGAAGCATGATGTCCCACCCAGACACATTATCCTGACACCAGGTCAACCAGTCCTAACACTAACCTCTTAATGCTGAGCGCCAAGCGAGGCAGCTGTAAGTACCATTTTAAAAAGTCTTTGGTATGACTCGGCCGGGGTTCAAACCCCCGACCTCCCGCATTCCGTGGCGGAAGCTCTACCACTAGGCCACCGGAGCGGTCTGACATAATAGTAACATATCTCCAAGTATCTACGGTTAAAATGTTCCTCAACATAATATATAGACTGATAATTGTTATATGATATGTTGGAATTGTTAAGTGGTGAGAAAAGCTTTTCATAGTTCCAGTTACTTTCGTGGTTAGAGCGTCCGCCTCGGATGCGGGAAGTCCCCTTGAATCGAACTGGGCATCTCACCATTTAAAAACATGTTATTGTAGAAAGACAATAATATCGGTTGATCTCGTTGCTGAAAGTTTGATAAAACTCTGCGGTGAGGCCATCTGACCTTGGTGATTTTCCTTTCGTTAGACATTGTATTGTCTCCTCTATTTCTATGCTTTGTATATATGCATCAAACAGATTTCTCAGTTCTACTATTATCCGTTCGAAACGTTTATTTTTTGCAAGGTATACAAATCTTTGTGCTAGTACCGGAAAAATCACTAGTTTTTCCAGTAGAGACTATATTTCCCTCTTTTAATTTCTTTAAACTATTCTCCTGTCCTCTTCTAATTTCTTCTCTCTTATGTAGGCCTTCCACATTCTTATACAGATCCCCTAATTTCCCCGCCCTTATTTTCCATCCCTGGTTTTCTGCCTTTCATATTTTGTCTAATTCTGTTTTTTCGCCATTTGTTTAATTTCAGTTTCTGTCATGCTTGTGTTAATTACTTTCATTAGTTCTTCTTTTCTCTTGTTTAGCTTTTTTACCAGCTAAATTACTGTCAAACCCCCAATTTCCTGCGTAAAATATAATCTGATAAAGAGAGACACGACATTTGCTTCTATCATGCATATCCTGTAACCTTGTTTACACAGAAATTAAAGAAACAAACCAATTGCTATATTCTTATCAACATCATCCTTCCTGTATAAAACACCTGCAAGCAATTAAAACTATCAATTGCTAAATTATTGTCAAAACCACATGTTAAACACAAATGCTCCAAATTCAGTGTAATGTTTTTTCATCATTATTAATGTTACCATTTTATAGCATCAAGTGTGACATTTCGTGCTGTGACTTTTGGTTCTATATATTCCTCATAACAATACAGTTCTGATTGTGATTTTTTGTCCTACGTGTTTTTGTGACTTTTTGTCCATGACTTTTTGCCCTGTGACTTTTTGTCTGTTTCCCCCATACACCAACCCAAAGTTTTTGTTCACCCAACTTTTTAGTAGCCTGTGACCACTGTGGTGATGATAACAACAGAAGTTAGGTCTTACCCTTTAAACATTAACAAGTTCAAAGATTTACTGTCTCAGTAGTGGCTACTCCAAATAATAGTCAATACTTCCTCATACTGCCTTATGTATGTGATTCATTTACATGTATAAACCATTACCTGTGCAACAGTGTATTGAAATTCGCATATACTGTACTGAAACTATAAAAACCTGTAATCAAGGAAACTAACTTTTAATGTCATAATCAACACACTAGACTTGTCTTCATTTGGACATTTCACTTCATAATTGGGACAGTATAGGTATATAGCTAAGTTTGACTTGAGTGTGAATTATTGTGTTTGTTTCCGTTTTCTTTACATGTGCTGCGCTTGCACTCTTCTCAATGCAAAGCAGCTTCACCGTCTTTATTCCCTCACTGTCTTGTTGCATGTTACAAACTTTTTCACACACCATCTATATTAGAAGACTTCAAGCACTAAGAATGATTACATGCTATACAGACATGCACACCATTCTAAGAATTACCACCCAATCCCTACAATGTTTGTATGCAGGATTGCAAGATAAATATAAGCAATTTTGTATATCTATCTTTCCATTTTAATCACTAAGGTAAAGAAACATCTAACACCATTAAGCAATAATACACATGGTAACATTCATCTGTTCAATATTAGCTAATCACACAGCCTAGTTGTGGGGTACTAGAAGTTAGAACACAGGAAAGCCTACCTGTGGGGTACTAGAGTTAGAACATGGGAAAGCCTACCTGTGGGGTACTAAAGTTAGAACAGGGGAAAGCCTAGCTGTGGGGTACTAGAAGTTTATATAGTTTATTTCTTTCACATTAAGAGGTACAGCAATAGGCAAAGGTAAACTTGAGCAAATAATAATATGACCAGTTCTTCTGCTGATATTGGAACAATTATTATCTAAGATGATGGGGACAGAGATACTAGTAATATATTATGAATATCATCATTACAAAACAAATAGCTAAATTCATAATGAAAGTGAATGTAAATCATGTGGCAACCAGTTCCATGCATCAACTAATGCTAATCTTTTAAATCTGAGACAATGACAAGGAAAAGACAGAATATGAAAACCAACAACATCATGATGATATACAAATAATTCTATGTGGAATGACTACATTATCTGATTCTGATCACAGTGTCCAGCAATGTTGTTGTTGTTGTTGTTGTTGTGGGGCTTAACGCCATTTTTCAGCACACGATAGGCTATACATGGCGGCCAGTATTAATGGTGGAGGAAGAAACCGGGAAATCCGCGGAAAGAACCACCGACCCACGAGAAGCTACTGGCAAGCTTTCTCACATATCCACATTCGCCGGTCCAGCAATGTAGTTTTTTGTTCCAAAGCTGAGGTCAGTAAAATGCATGATGCAAGTATATACTGACACCTATCTGTACCTAAACCTACAATATTTTTTGCAAAACACATGCATGGTAACTGATGTAAATCTCTGATGAGAAGTACAAAAGTTATCACAAGTTCAAAAAAGAAAAACAAAATCTAATGGTGACATTAAATAACAATAAATGCAGACATAACACCAGTATGATAGACTATCTAGATACCAAGCTGTGTGAGACCATACCACAGCCCCTGTTGGCTGTTAGCCACTCATGCTTATACTATTTTTCTCTACACTTAAAGATCATTCTAAAAGTTGCTAGGTTTATTTGCATTTTCCAGCTTATGCCAAAGTTCTTAGGAATCTTGAAATAAATGGACCAATGAATATATCATGAAAGTCATTTTTCATGCATTCTTTTCACCAAACAAGCAACAAGCATTAATGCATTATAAGCAGCTAAAAATCAATAAACTCACTGTATAATACCTGACATGAAATATCAAAAAATTCCACCCATACCTATAGTGCCTAACTCTTGTTTTCATTTAAGGGTATTCCACCAAATCTAATGTGATTCCCTTGCTTTTCAATATCCTTTGTTATTTTCACTGACTTAATTAGGCTTAGTTCACTGATACATAATCTCCCATTAGAGTAATGGCAGGTCAAAACATTCAGCAAAGGGGGTTAAATCTTGTTAGTTTTGAGTGACAGGATACCTTATGTAATAAATGTCAAATAGAAACCTGTTAATATTGAGCTGTTTCTGTGCAAAACATCTACTGAGAAAGATCATATATGTGACAAATTTACTCAAAATTTGTTCCAGTTACCCTCTTAAATAAGAAACTGTTTCAAAATAGAGGTAAGAAAGCCATATTGACCATAATTTATATAAATATGGTTATCCCACTAATCCAGATGCTTTTGTTTCCACCAATCTTCTTTGGACTTCATTAAGGAATTTAGCATAATGAATCAGTTTTAAAAAATCATGTAGGAGCTCTGTTCCAAGAAAATGTTGTTCAGTTACTGAGACATCTGGATAAATGGAATCTGGATTAATGAGGTCTTACTGTAAAATAAAAAAAAAAAAACAACTAAAAAACCCAAACTTCTCTGGAAAAGTTTTCCAAGAACATTTATTCTTATTTTATGCTGCTCAAATGTATTTAATTAGATTCAGATTTATTTACAATTACTGTAATCTTCATGTGGTATTTTTCCCCCAACAGAATTGTCTTTAAGAACATGTTATAACATGTTCTATGATAAAGTGTACAATGTAGTCAATATATGCAACTGGTAAATAGTTTGAATCTGTGGGCATGATATTGCAATTCTGTTACTTTACAGAAATACCAACTGAATTATCAGTATTGAAAGCTATATAATAGATCAAGATGAATGGGATACAAGCGAAAAATTGATGTAGAACTGGCATTTCAACTGATATGTTTATGCAGGGTCTATTCTTGGATGCAAGATGGCAAGATTCATGCAAATTCTTTTATACAAAAATCAATCCCAAAAAATTAATAAATAAATGAAAATCATGTTTAATATTTTCAAGCCATACTACTATGTCTTCATTAAATTTCCTTTATATTTAGAAAATTCCCCCTTTCTTTCAAAAATGAAGCGGTGAAATTTCCCTCTAACTTTCAAGTTCTAGAATAGATCCTGTTTGAGAAAAGACCAACAATAATGGAGACAAATATTATTTAAATCACTTAGAATGGAATTATCCCTATGATGGTACTAGAAACAAATACTTGTCTAGCTACACACTATGAATCTTTAGAAATACACGAAGAATCAACAAACTCTCTTAAAATCAAATTTTGGGCACACCAACCAAATATATTTTGATTATTGCTCAGACCTTAAACATTACGGTATTTACGCAAACAAGACATACCCTGATCTGACATCGCATTCAGTAGTGGTAGATCAGGGTCTATATTTGTTGGTTCTACTGATTACTCCTATCAAGGTGCACAGACCCAGATCTGCTGGTACATTATGTGACATCAGATCTAGGTCTTTGCAGTTCAACTCGACTTTTAAGTATAAAAATAAGATTTCAAAGACAGACTTTGTGTTGCTTTCCTTCAGTATTGACAGTATACCCTTCCTTTTTGATAATGAAAATCAAGTTAAAAATACCATGTTTGCTATATTTCCTGTAGATCTTGCCTTCTATACCAGAGTGCAGGGAAGAGGTCAAAAATATATTCAAAGTACCAGTGCCTCCAGGAAATGTTTGAAATACAAGAGATTAAAATCTGCTTAGCTGGCAAAAACAAGAAGGTCTCTAGGAATAAAGTGGTCATCATAACAAAGTCTCCTCCAGAAAGTGTTTGACATGCTTTAGGAATAATAATGGCTTTTCTGAATGGACCCAGTGACCAGCACCTTCTACATACCGTACCTGGCAACTGGGGAACAGTTTTTCTATCACTGGCAAATCAGATTCCCTGTCAAAAGAGGAATAAGGATTTCATATTTGTGCATCTTGATAACATGTATATAATGCATGTATGAGGGTACACTCAATTTACTGAAAATACTCATTTTTTTTTTTTTATATCTTATCATTCAGTGACTTCTGGATCAATAAATATCTATAAAGATCAAAGTTCACAACTTTTTTAAGGACAAAAATAGGCAGATGTTGATACTTTATATATGTCAGAACATTATGAAAACCATGGCAAATGTAAATTTACATTTTATATTATTTATTGGGTACAACTTTGTGGTTGTCACTAACAATGAATTTAAGACCTAACAAACAATGATCTTTCTATCAAAATTGCAGAAAACATGAAAGCTGAAATATCATGAAAATGGACACCTCTAAGAATAAATCTGCAGTAAACCTACAATTCTCATTAAATGGTTATACTAGATGTGCTGTGTATGTGTGCATATATATATATATATATATATATATATATATATATATATATATATATATACACACATATATATATATATATATATATATATATATATATATATATATATATATATATATATATATATACATATATCCTGAGGACCCTAGTGGCATAGTGGCCTAAAATGTTCACCTTTCCCAATCACTGCCATTTAACCTGTCTACAGGAGTTTGAATCTTGGGCTTGCCCAATGTGGGTAGGTGAGAAAGCTTGCCAGTAGCTTCTAGTGGTTCTATACCAGGGTTGTCCCTGGTTCTTCTTCCACCAGTTATACTGGCTGCCATGTATATTTTAACTTGCACTGAGAAATGGAATTAAGCTCAAAACAACAACATGATTTTCCCTCAGGTGTGGGAATATAGTAAATGCCTAATTTACCATCTTGCAGATCATAAGAAGTGGCTAATTGTTTGCCATTGGATGCAACCCCTGATATTACACCCGAGATCTTGGACTTTTCAAATAATGAAATAATATGACCTTTTCTTTTGAGTCTTTTACCAAATTTTGCCTTTAAATTTGTTCTGCATGTCTTTTTTTGGAAGTTTTAACAACATTTTCCCTTTCTATCTGTTATCTCATGGGACATATTTGCTTTGTATCAAGAGATTTATCATCCTGGGGATGTTGGCCGTGTTTAGACCTTAACATTTCCGCTACCTAGCTTTTGCTTGGCACTAAACAGACATGCTTAAGCTGATACCATTATACCATATACAAAGAAACATATGAATTTTTTTAATGGTATTTTGAGGGCATGCATAAGATTTGGAAACTGTCAGTAGCCAGCTGTACCTAACAAGAAAAAACAAACAAAATTAATGATTCTTAAGTAACTATATGGTATCTAGAGAATGGGGGGGGGGTGTTATTAGAACAATAGTATTTTCAATTTATATATAAGGTATATAAAAAAATAAACTCACGTGACATGTTGAGAGTTTTCACCAGCTAAAAACAATGTAGGACCTGTGTAACACTCATCAATGGTTGGAAACCGACACAGGTCAGAGTAAAATGTGATGAGAGAATCCAGATTGACTCGCCACTGTATCTTATTATTCCTCTCTATTAAGTTTGTTGCCAAGAATTCCCGAATTGTAACATTCTGAAATTTCAGAACCAATACAATAAGTTTTGTTACAATCACAGAGGTATTTAAGCTGATGTGTTTGAACATAATAACTGGTGAGCAAAGTAAATTGTTAATGTTGAAAACTGCTGATTCACTTTACAAGGCCTCAGGAACACCTGGCTAAATAACAAATTACACTGCTTTGGAAACGGCTGGCTGAATAAAAAAAACTAGCCTAATATGTGCATATTTTATTTTACTTTCATTTGCATTTCAAATTACAACAAATGTAGCCCTGTTTGGTACCTGAAATTACAACAAATACAACATCATCTGTAAACAAATAATTGTTCAACTGTTATGAAAGAATTTACACATTTACAAATAAAATTAATTTTGCACACATAAAAATTAATCAAAATCTTCTGAATTTATGTTTCTGTTTTGGATCATGATATCTGATTTTGCTTTTACGTGTTGATGGCATCAGTAGATTTGTTTAATTTTAAGAAACTGAGAGATAAACCTAATAAATAAATGCACTTCACCAAAGTATGCTTCAAGAAGAGAATTAATAAATAAAAATAAATCGGACATGAAAATGCAGACACATAATTATGTAAGGTTCATCCCAACTGTGATATGCCAATAATGAAGCTGCAATGGTTAGTTATGTGGGACCAGTGTAATGTAGAGTAACTTTGATCTTACTGTACCTCTTCAACTTCCCTCAGCTTTTCCATAGCTTCTCGGCGTGCAGTGGACAGGCTGACATTTTTATCCTTGTCATATATCTGAAGACCAATCTTCAACATCTGCTCCAGATAAGCTGGGAATGACCCTGCCACCGGGCTCTGCCTGGGGGAAACATCCACCACAATTAGACCTGCCACCCTCTCTGGCTGTTACAAAAAAAAGTTTCAATTTTCATTATTCAATAGTTATTCAGAGTTCTTTGTATGCCTTTGATGCGGAGAGTCCTGCAACATCAGTCTCCATCAAGTCAAGATAAAAAACTAACAGTTCAGGTGAGAAAAAAGTTGTTCCACAGTGAGCATACAATCACTGTATTTATAACAGTAAATTTTTTTTTTTTTTTTTCCTTCAATTTTCATTTAACCTTCTTGATTTCAGGCATAAAATAATGCTTTATTTTGTCATTTGGTAACCTTTCTAAACTGCTGACAAAATATACAGTCAATAAATTCAGTTTCAGAAAACTGAGGATTCAGAGCTAGTTACAGGAAACAGTGACAGAATGTTGGGATTCAGGATCAGCATTTTATGGTCTAGGATGTGTTGGAAGTGCTTAAAAATACTCATGTGACTGCACATCAAGTCATGTGATACAATGTACCCATGACAGCTTGCTTGTTGGCATTAGAGGTGAAATGATATGGCTGTGCTTTGTACTGACATGCATCGTGATACACAACCTATGATACTATACATATTGATGAATGTACTTGATGGTAGGATTACCAATTAAGTATTATCTCAAAAATGGAAGAAACAAGCAATTTTATTTAATTTTTGTCCACTGCCCACTATGGTGAGGTCGTCAGAGTTCAGAAATCTAATTATGGCCTTAAAGACAGAGCTGTATAGTTACTGGGCACATATCAAAAGTAACCAAGTTTCATTGCCCAACTTTAAAAAGAATTAAGGACAAGTTCAGAAAAGGAGTAAAAAGTTTATCAGTGACCTTCACCTTGAAAATAAAACATCACCTGTGATACATGAGATGCCATCAAACTGAGATGCATAAGTGTACCAATGTAAATCTCACTACCTCAAACAGCTCAGTGTAAATAGAGCAGAAACCTTAGAAAACTGACATATGACCTTGACATACAAGATAAGACCCTTAAATGCATGATGTAACACATCTTCTAGTTAAAAGGTATTAGTACAACAAGCTTCATCCACATATCTGAAACAGCTATTAAGTTTAAAAGCAGAAGGGTAAATGTGACTGAAACCTAAACTACTGACATGACCTTGACCTTAAAGATAAGACCCTCAGTGTGGTACATGACACATTTTAGTGATGCTACATAGTTGTGCCAAGTTTCATCCCTTCATCTCAAACAACCCTAAAATTATAAAATGGAAGGAAAGTGTTACAGAAAAATTCAACATATAACAACATGATTCTGACCTTGAAGCTATGAGCTCCAATGTGGTTCTCAACATACTTGCTAATGATGATATATTTATACCAAGTTACATGCATTAATATCAAATAGCCCTAAATTTGGAGCGTGGAAAAGAAAGCCGTAACCATAACCTTGAAGAAAGAACCACCAACGTATTGTATTTGCTTACCCTCCTATATGTTTGTACCCCTTCTAATGATTAAAAAATGAAAAGCATCAGGGATAGGAATAATGCACAAAATGTTGTCATTTCATTCATCAATTAATAAATTTTAACCTGATTATTGCCGGGTGGTTTACAACAATGTCAACTTGTTGCATTTCAAAGCAAACAGGATTTTCTTGAGTAATACTGCCACCTTATTTGTGCAGACATCCATTTTTTCAGACAACAGGTGTGATGTAGTTTGCCATCTTTGATAAACTCTCAATAATTCCCTAAATTTACATAAGTTTCAGAGTTGCATCCCTTCAAATACATTATAAAAGAGTTATACCATTTTATTTGTTCAATTTTTTAAAAAAGAAATATTAAAACAAGATTTTGAAAAATATTGGCTACAGACAACAGTTTTTAATGAAAATGGAATATTCTAGAATCAAAAAGGTCAATGAGCAGTCTGTACTGTTGTTTACATCAACAACTGACCTTACGCCAGACGACAGATCGCTCTGCCTACCAAATCACGTGACTTAACCTCCGACAAACATGCAGTATTTGGCAAAGAAATATGTTCAGTTTAAGTGATATATTTATTTAATGTGGTTTGTATTATTCTTGAAAATATAAAATTACAAAGTTGTATTAATTATACTGCAGTAGACAATATTTATATATGTAGTTCAAGTTTGTACATTAATAACCTAAGTGTTTTATTTCAGTAAATAATAACAATCAATTATAAAGCTGTTTAAGAACTTATTCATATGAAAGGAAACTTGCTCCAAAAGATGCTGATGTATTTAGCAGATAATATTATCCTTGTTAATTTTATCTGACTTATGTTTATGCTGCCTTGGAAGTATATGAATTAAAAATTAATAACAAAATCGTAAATAATTACTGTTTAGAAGTATACTGTTGTACATAATAATTTTAAGGTCTGCTATGTTCATCAGATGGAATTTTAATCAATGATGTATGTTGATGTAAACATGTAAATGCATGCTTAATATATTGGAAGATAATTATTTGAAACCCTTATTTTGTATTTCTTTATTACTAATTACATTTTTATATCCCCATCCCTCCTTCAACCCAATGAGAAAGTAAAGCGTCACTTTAGTGTCTGAAAGATTGAGACGATAAATCATTAATTTTGGGACAAGCCAACATTAAAGTGTAAATTTTCAAACTTTAAAATAATGCAGCCTTGGGTTCAATGTTCCTATACAAGAATAAATAATATATATCAAAGCCCGAAAGTTAGGGGTTCTCCACCTATATTCTTCAAACGTTAATTTTTATACATATATAATTTTCAAATTTCAAATTCTTTTTTTTCAAGCTATCAATGGGACATACTTTTATGCAAACAAACATGCTGTAATTGCCATCAATTGTGTCTTTATTCAGCTGATCGTACATGCAACGAGTCGTTATCCATCAAAGTTTCGCCTATGTTTTGGGAAAGGAATACATCTAATTCTTCCATTTAGACAATCTGGATATTGACTGTCAGAATTGCAAGACTTCTTTTCACCGTTATCGATCAAGAAATCAACAAATCATTGCAAAATTTGTAAATACATATCATAATCATAATCAATGCATTGTTGCCACAAGCAGCTTGTCGGAGGAAAATGGCGGACTTAAGCAATGTCTAATTTACGCTCGCTGATTGGTTAATTGATCCAGCGTGATTGACAAGTGGCGATAGGTCAATTTCCAATTGGTTTGAAATGTGAACAAAATGTCAATGTTTGGGCCAACCTGGCAACAATCGGGTCAGAAATTATAAACTGATGAATGAAAGGACTAAGTTTTGTGCATTTGTTTTATATTCTTGATGTTTATGGTTTTTAAGACTGGGGAGGAGGGGTACAAATAAATGGGATGGTAAACAAATACTATAGTATGTGACACACCATCTTGTGATGATGTAAATATATACCAAAGTTTCATCCATTCACTCTCAAATGGTTTTAAAATAATAGAGCAGAAGGGAAAGTGTGTTGGATTTGTGTGTGATTTGGATTTTTAATGTAGCTTTAACAATTTTTCAGTCATATTGCTACAATGTCTGCAGTGTGGCACTTTAGAGTGATGTCTAGCACTGCGGCATCATGCCGCAGACATGTAGCATGATGTCCCATCCAGTCACATTATCCTGACACCAGGCCGACAAGTCCTAACACTAACCTCTTAATGCTGAGCGCCTTGCTAGACAGCTATTAGCACCATTTTTATACGTCTTTGGTATCATATGACTCAGCTGGTGTTCAAACCTGCAATCTCCCACATCCAAGGTGGACGCTTTAACCAATAGGCCACCAGAGCAGTCGAAAGTGTGATGGAAACATAAGACATTGAGCCATGGTCTTAACCTTGAAGCTATGACCTCCAATGTGGTTCTCAACATACTTGCTGATGATGATATATTTATACCAAGTTACATCTATTAATATCAAATAGCACTAAATTTAGAGTGTGGAAAAGAAAGCTGCAATCAAAACCTTGAAGACAGAACCACCAGTGTACTGTATTTGCTTTCCCTTCTATTTGTTTGCACCCATCATAACGATTAAAAAGCGAAAAACATCAGGGATATGAATAATTCAAAAAACATCATTTCATTCATCAATTAATAAATTTTAACCTGATTATTGGCAGGCAGTCCCAAGCACTGTCAACTTGTAGGCCTTTCAAAGCAAACAGAATTTTCTTTAGTAATACAGCTACCATATTTGTGTGGGCAAGTCTATTTTTTCAGACAATAGATGTAATGTAATTTGCCATCTTCGATAAATTCTGAATAATTCCATAAATTTCCATAACTTTGGGAGTTACATCCGTTCAAACAAATTATAAAAGAATTATACCATTTTATTTGTTAATTTTTTTTAATAGAAATATTAAAAGAAGACACTGCAAATATTGGCTACAGAAGACACAGATCTGAATGAAAATGGAATACTCAAGAAATCAAAAAAGGTCAATGAGCAGTTTGTATTGTTGCTTACATCAACAACTTCCATTTGGTTTGAAATGTGAACAAAATGACAATGTTAGGGCCAACCTAGCAACAATCAGGTCAGAAATTATAAATTGATGAATGAAAGGATTAAGGTTTTTGCATTTGTTTTATATCCTTGATGTTTATGGCTTTAAAGACTGAGAGGTGGTGGGGACAAACAAATGGAATGGTAAACAAATACTATAGTATGTGACACACTTTCTGGTGATGATATAAATGAAATTTCATCCATTCACTCTCAAATGGTTTTAAAGTTATACTGCAGAGGGAAAGTGTGAAGGAAACACCCCCAATGTAGTATGTGACACCTTCTGGTCTGACCCAATGTGAAGCACACAGAGAACTTGAGAATATCTGAGGGGGCTGTCTTGTAGCCCTTAATGGTGGATAATAAGCAGTCCTTTTCTTGAGAAGAAAGAGATGAAAATCTTCGATTACAGTTAACAGAGGCAGACAGAGTCAGTGTGTTCCCTGATGTTCCAATAACATATGGTAAGATGACTCACTGACCTTTCAAGATGGGGGAGTTTCTTCACAAGTCTATCTGGGCCCAGGACTGTGGTGCAAATCTCTTAAATCTTGCATGGCCACTGTAGGAACTTATCATCTGAAAAGCATCTCTGCATCAAGCAAGGTAGCCTTCAAATGGCTGTGGTCCAGCAAAACATTTTATGTCTCCAAAGTGATATCCCAAACAATGTGGAAAAACTTTGCAAAAAGCACCATGGAAATCACATGCATGTGTCTCGATGTATCGAAAAATTTCCCAACAATCTCTTTGACAACCATTCATTTCAAGCTGAAGTACCCAGATGTGTAAACAGTTGCCTACCTAAAAAACCAAAACATAATGTGACAAGCACTTCCAGCAGCATGACTTACGTAGCACTTTAAAGTTTAACTGTAAAATAAATATTAAATACTGCAGAGAGTTTATTTTTATAGGAGCAACTTTAAACTTATTGTGAAGTTTTTGTGTATCTCTTCTCTCCAAGAATTTGTATAAATTGTGCATGCCCTGGCAGCATCTCTGACATATGAGCCTTGACTTTCAAAGTCTCAAGGGTCTTAACGGAGAGATGGGCTCAGGCTCCACTGATATCCCCACTTGGGAAGCACCAGAGTCCAAGGTAGGGTGTTTAGGGAACAGGCCTTTGAATGGACACTTTAACAGGAGGTAGAAACCAGGGCCAAAGCATACAAGACTGGCTGCTTCTAGGTCTCGAGATAACTTCTGTGTTAATGCCATAGTTGTAACTGAGTGTTAATCAACAGAAGGTCTGTTAGAAGGTCCCAGAGAGTATCTCCAAACTGTACATTATCCTAGTTTCCAAAGATGATTTTTCTGTCTCTTGAATCTTATGGATAAGAGTGGACTTCATTTTTTGGCCTGTTCAAATCTGTATCATTGCACAAGCTATCTGCAGTACACAATTTGGATGCTGCATATTGCCACTATCAACCAGTGTTCTTTTGAAAGCTAAAATGTATTTAAATTTCATTTAAAGTTTCCACTGCATTGTCCAGTGTAACTGAAGCTTTTACACTTTGGTTAAAGTACTGAGATTTTCAATTGGTTTTTGTTTGTCTGAAAGTTACATTAGTGACCACAATACTGTACACCATTTTGACTTTAACCTTCAGTATAGGATAGGAAACTTCCACTGGGTCAGAATTCTGCATCAGATACAACCCTTTGATGCATATAAAAGATTCTATTATTCTGTCTCCCTTCACAGGGGCTTTATGACTAGTGGTTTGTTGTATATCATCTATCAAAGGGAGGAATGGGGCTAACCCATTATTTATAGATACAGAAGGAGGTGAATGTCAGTCCCCCTTCATTTTCTCTGATAATAATGTTGGCAGTCCTCTGACCCATGGAGTCATGGTAAAGTTATCCATGGTCTCATGGGTGGAAAGACAGCCATCGCTGGCTTACCACAGGGGAGTGGTGGTGGTCGTCCATAAGCCTTGTTGGGGTTGTGTGTGTGTGTGTTTGTATATATATATATATATACCTCATCCTGTTCCCTAGATGGGTGAACAAAATCTGAAGCCTGTTCTCCATAGGGATTGGACAGTAACATAGTGAATATTGGTGATGGTGGGATTGAGTTGGATTATTTTCTTGGACCAATGGTCAAGACCTGGTGCCTCATCTGATAACTAGTGCCTGGTGTCTAAGCCTGGAGCCAGGTAAATGGTGACCATCAGGTGGTGACAGCCATCTGAAGATCGGTACTGATCATCTTACCTGGTGACCAATGACAAACAACCAGTGAATAGAACTTGATGCATGACAGTGCTCAGTGACCAGCACCCAGTGCCTAGCGACTTGTGAGGGATACCCTGTTGCAGAAACCTGCTGCCCATTGACTGGAACCCAGCCAATGACTAGACAGATGATGAAGGCCGGATGGGGAGGTCTCTATTCAGGAACTTGAGTGTGATTAATGAGATTCCTGTGATATGTAACAGGCCCACTTGCGCAAGAAGATGGCTCTTACTTTGTGTGAGGAAAGTGGGAGTGTCTACTGGATGTTGGCAACTTCTTCCACCCAGAAGTGACCAGAAGCCCTTCTTCATGACAGTTGTGAACTTATTTCCCCTTGGAAGTGTCACTGATTCCTCTTTTGCAGGAATGGAAGTTTCCATATTCTGCAGAGTCTTGGACCCATCCCTCACTGTTACTGATAACTTCCCTACATCTGGACGTGGCCTGGACCACTCCTGGGAAAAGAGGGTCTTCCAGTGAAGATAAGGAGAAAGTGGGTTTCCTCCTGTCCCTATAGGGAGAGTAGATTTTGATTAAACCCCACACTAACACATCAGATCAAGCAGGTGGGACAAGTGTCCAATGAGGCCTTTTTATGAATGCATTAACCCACACTTTTAGGTATATTGAAAGATTAAAAAGAAATGCAAAAATAAACCAGCAGAATGAGAATTGGGTGGGTAATACTTACCCTGGTTACTAAGACGGGGATAAATAATGATGAAACAAGAAGGTCCTAAACCAGACAAAATGAACTCAAATGAACACAGATTAATGAAAATTACATAAGGATTGGGGTGAAAATATCAGTTATAATACAAACATATAGTGTCCCCCCTCTTGAACGGCCCCCTGACCAGCAGCCACCTGCTCATTACGGCCAGAATCCATTGACACTGACGAGTTTGTGTTCAAAAGTACCCCTCACGAAAGGCCACCCTGCTAACATGACCAGCGCCAGCATATTAGTGCAAAAATATAAAATTTACCCCTCACAAGTGGCCGCATTTTATTTTGTAATATGTATCCAGAACCAGTATTTTATTCATAACGTGTGTTAAGTAATCCGATTTCTGTTTCCCGATGTCAGGTTTTCGTTACTGAAAGAAGTGCTGACTAAAGTAGATGTACCACTAAGGTTAATATTATATCATTTACGCCTCACGAGAAGCCACATTTATTCCATAAAGCCAAGAAAGACTTGAATTTTAATCCATACAAAAAGGTAAGTACACGTAATCCGAGTAGCCTTACTTCTGTGTTATCATGAGATGTCCAGTTTAGTCACTCTGATAATTGTTAAGATTACAATTATTGAACAGAAGTACAGCTGAGAAGTGGCGGTATTGACGTACAATGCACAAGTCAGCGGGAAAATGGTTTGATAGCCTTTATGGCTTTTGTTAATAAGATGTTGAGTTTGTTCACTTTCATAATTAGTGGCTATTACTACCGACAATAATTGTCAAGATTACAAATCCTAACGGCAGCGAGGTGCTATTGTTCAGGTCAAATCTGCGTACATATCGAAGCTGTTTTGGCCTCTCTCACTTAATGTAAAGAAACGTAAAAACAATAGGGTACCAGACTGTGATTAATGAATCACGTCACAAGATCGCTGCCTTTAAAAACACATGGCATTTTGTTTAAATGAAGAAAAATTGTTTTATCAGTCTTGTAGTTGGCAACATTGATGATTACAACCCGGCGTAATTGTCAAGATCATAACAGGGTCAGCATTGGGTAAAATTAGATTTTGTGAAGACACACATACAGAGAATAACCTTGAACAAAACAGTACCATACAAAGCCCAAAAAATCACGTGACAACACATTTATCGCTTCCTTTACGAAGAAGGCATTTCGTCCGCTCTACAAAAGTTTTGTCTACATAATTAAATCGCATACAGTTAGCAAAATCCGAATAAATCATTACCAAACATTAACATGTCATCACGTAAACGGAGATGATTATTTTAGAAAAAAAAAAGTGGGTTATTGAACTCAACATCGGGTGAGGTGGGCTTTCCGAACAATTTTAGGTTAGAAAAGACTCGAATAAAACAATTTTATGTTGAAAAGACTCAAATAAACAACATCGTAACCAATAAGGAGGACATTCAGCAGCAGTGGGAAAATGGAACAAATGGAAAGAGAATTATGTATGTACCAAGATTTAAATGACATTTTTGAATGGATTTGCAATGTGCATGACAACAACACCCACTCGCATATCATGTTTACGCCAAGAATAAGAACTATTAATACATATTCAGTTGAAATAAGGCTATTATTATATAACAAGAAGAACCTTTTAATAATTAATGTAACTTTTAAACGAAGATATTAAATGAAGATATTAAATGCTTTGAAGGTTGTAGGTTTCTTACTACATACGTTACATGCACTTCTCACAAAAAATTTAGTCCCCCTCTGGAAAGGCCACCCGTCTTATAAGGCCACTTTCCCGGTGCAGAAGGGGTGGCCGTATAAGAGGGGGACCACTGTATATGATTTACAGTAGATATGCCAACAGACTACTTAGATGATGATCAATGTCCAGTGTCCAGTGTAGAAAACTACACAAAGAAAAGAAGGAAAATATTCCAAAAAATGGAAACAACTAAGGAATCAGACTGGAACCATACTGTTTTTTTCTTCTAACATCCAACTACTAACTGTAGAAGAGAATATTCAACTTGGACTGGGAACTTGCACCAGGAAAAGAGACAGCAATGCAATAATAGCAGGTAATGTAAGACTGCTGTTAAAAATTCATGTACTTAAACACTGTCCTCACCCCAGATGCTTTGACACATATTTATAGCAATGTTCTAACCTGGTAATACTGTCCAAGTAGAGAAATTAGGTATTGTCAGCCACCTGCACAATGGAGGTGAAGTTTCAGGGTCTCTATCACTGATGTATCATAAATGTTAACAAACTTCTTGCCAAAACCTGAACTTTCAATTCTTCAAATAAGGTGAAATAAACACAGTTTATTACCTAGAATTAAAAGTCACACCAGTTCATGGGTTTGAAGACAAAAAGTTTTTGCCCTTTCAAAATTCTAACCCAGTTTCTGGTGAATATGTACAGATATACAAGAGATAAAGAAAAAACAAAGGTTTTCGCTCATCCAAAAATAAATTATCTCTTGCCTGTCACAATGTATTTTCCTGAGACTTGCAAAACTTGAACATGAAATTTTAACCATGACAGAGTCACTTCCATATGATCATGTCCTGCTATCTGCTAATGTTTGCTTGATTCACAAAATACCCACGACTAGATACCCACAACAAAGCTGTCCACCACAGTGCCTGAAATGACCTAAATGGAAACCTTAATTTCAGAGTGACCAAGATTCACAAAGGCAGCCAATTTTCCATGAGAAAGTAGTCTAATATAAAATGAGGATGTTGAAAAAAAAAGTGTCTAAATAGAAAATTATGAGAACATTAGAGGTCAGATATCATAACTTCAACTTGCATTATAACAGATAACTATTAGCATACAAATCCATAAGATTTGATTAAATAGCAATTTCAGGATCTGCATTTAACATTTGATTTGTTGCAAGCGAATGGGTACATGTTTAAAAATGTGTGGAATCTTGTATGGTCTATCTGTTTGAAACAACATACACCTTTAGAATGGCAGTCAACATACTGGTTTTCCCTCCCATACTATGCCCCATAAGTGTGGCCTTGCTAATTTCCAATTCATCCATCAGATGGATGATGTCATCACTCATCCGAAAATAACTGGTCTCCACCACATGGGGACTCTCTCCATGATTTCTGGCATCAACAGCAATCACCTGCAACACAGAGTAACATACATTTTAAATTCATCAAATATCATGGATTGGATCTGATGTGACATGTGGTTAGTAATTTCTGCATGTAAGAATCCTTCTCAGTTCTGATTTTTGTAATTATTTTTTAGAATGTGGACAACATAATATCTTCTCCATCAACCAAACTTAACAATATCATTCACTAATATTTCTAATTGCTTGGGAAATGAAAAATGTGACATCTCATTAACATCAACCCCAACAAAGATTTCACCAGCGCTTTCTTTCATCCATTCAAGACACAAACAAAAAACATATATTTCCTTTTGCAACATAATTTGCTGAAAGATTACAGAAAGCTGAGCTTGCTTAGTTGTTCTATATAGTTGCTATTAGTATTTCTGGATAAAGCAATTATGTATTCTTTTGTTTAGTTCTTCCATAAAGTTGCTCTAAGTTTTTCTGAGTAAAAGCAATTCTGTATTTTGTTGTTAAATACTCTGGCTTCAGCAACACGTAAAATCATTAACATTAAAATGGTACAATTGATACTAAATTATAAGACCCAAAATATCATGAATCCAAGAATCCATATCCAATATGTACATCTTCCAATCTGTGTTCAGGCATGTGTGTGTGTGTGTGTGTGTGTGAGAGAGAGAGAGAGAGAGAGAGAGAGAGAGAGAATTAAACTCCTATAATATTTTATGGAAAATTAAAGCTGGTCATGTTTAGTTATTCAGTGTTGTTGCTATTAGCTGGAAAATCTGCAAAATATGAAGACATGCAGATTGGCAGTTATATTTTTCATAAAGAAACAAACACTGTTTTCTACACCAGATAACTGGACTATTGATCTCAGACAGTTAAAAAAAATTTTGAAATTGAAATTGTAAGGGTGGGTTTTTGGAGACATAATGAGTTGTTGTTTATTTTCACCTTTACAGAGTCTGCATCATTTGATGTGACTTGGTCTTTTCCCCTATGTGCACCCAAATTTAAATATAAACTTAAAGTTACTATTCTTAAATAATCTACATAAGTGTGCTAAATTATTTAAAGAGAAACTCTTCAATAATAGCATAAAACATTTATTAAGAAAATAATAAAAGCAATGCTAACAATTAGGGTATTAAACATGATGATTTCCAAAAGGATACAATGTTTTTTACCTTGGTCAGATCACTATAAATTACCTATACGTAACATCTATCCTATAAAATAGATTATCAATGAGACTGCCAGAAATCTAGTACAAAATAATTTTGACAATTCCCTTGGCACCTCTCTCTCTCTCTCTACTGGTCTGCATCAGAGATGCTTTAAGTTCTTCAGCCTAGATGCTTCTATGCATTAATAAATTCCTGTACAGCTTTCTTTCTATCATTCTTCATTCATTTGAAAATATAATTTGTCAGAACTGTAAAAAAGTTACAGTTTAGTTACTCTATGTGACTTTCAGTCTGAAAATCAGCAAAATGCTGAGTTGCAAGACCAGTTCTATGTATCTTTTACAAATATCAGTTCTCTTTATAATGAGTGCTACATGCAAAATTTTATAAAGTCCGTGTAGGTTACAATGAGATATATAAAGTACATGAATAGCACTGCCATACTTATCAAGTACATATGTTACATATTTATCACGACATGGGAATAGTAAACTGACAAGGGAGCTAACTTGAAGAAACTGAAAAAATCCAATAGGAAAATTCTTGAATAGAAGAAATTTTAAAATGCCCCATCAATGATTTTCATTTAAAAACTTTATCCAGATTAGGAATTTTTCAAGGTCTTGTATCTCATAATGATGTTCACACTTAATAACAGAAGTGAAAGCAGTTATTTCTGTCTCTGTATCCACACCAAACTACGTATACAAGTATAAAGATGTCCATCATCATCCAGTCTTCTTTTCTCTCTGAGTGATGGGTTATTTTGCTCTGTAAACTTTGTTATTTAATCTTGTAAATTTTAGCAGATGCATATTCAACCAAAGCATCCACCTTCTTTCTCTCCCAACATCACACTTTCTTTGGTTCTCTCGTCAAACTGAGCTATATACATGTACTACCTTTTTCCATGTTTTTTTTTCTTGTTTCAATACAACACGTCTCTCTCTCCCCCCCCCTCTCTCTTTCAATCTATAGTGCAGTTTTGCACTACAGACTCAGAAAGTTACACTTTACAGAAACATAAAACAAGATCACAGGTTGGCACAACATATCCCATTAAAACTACATAGAAACCATACTGTAAATAAGGTTCTCCTGTACATTTAATTAAGACTTTTACTTAGTAAATGTACTATAAATGTGTTCATGGAAATAGATGCCTCACCACAGTTCCTTAAATATAACCTAAATGCAAAATTTAGCTGAATGGATATTTGGATAGACAAGGGTAACATTATATACCCTACCAATTTCATGGGCAAGGGTAACATTATATGCCCCAATAATCTTATGGACAAGGGTAACATCATACACCCAACCAATATCATGCTGGTGTTTGAAAAGAAATCCTCATGAACATCACCTGTCTGCCAGTTTTGGACAGCACTTTGGAAATGCTGTGCCAGTTGGACTTGGAACCAAGCAGGCCATGACTTATTATGATGGGAGGCCCTGGTACTGTTTCTTTGGCAGTTTCCTGATAGGACGTATATGCCAACTCTACTGGCATGTATCTGTAATTAGAACAAGATGGCCAGGACCTGTATGACTAAATCCATGATCAAAGCATTGCTAACAAACTGTAACCAAAACCATAAAAACTGCCGCTCATGCCATGAATACTGGAAGAGTAACACAAACTTTTAAATTTCTTGAATTTGATAAATTCTAAAAAGGATAGCAGCTAAAAGAAATCATGTGTTTACATGTACGTGTTTATGTGTTTGTGTTTACATGTGTCTGGATCAACATGCCACTCATTACTGTGTACCAAAAACAACCAAAAGATATTTCATATAATTTTGATTTATACAATGTTTCTCATTCATTCATTGCAATATGTAAACTACAGTGTACACTGAAATCTTTATTTTTCATGACTTGGATAGAATTAAAAGAAAGCATCATTAAAACTAGAAAGACATTTTCATAAAATGTTCAACACAATAGACACTTAGTGTGCTACTAATTGGTGCATTCAACAGAACTGATACTTCCCAGAATTTCTTGACAGAGGAGAAATTGCCTTCTCTGGCATTTTTATAATGGGAAATTTTAATTTGTAAGAGAATGATTTTTCAAAAAAAAGATCAATATGAACTGACTGCTTATGTTTTGCCAAACATGTCATAAATACCTTTTTCATAAATAAAAAGAAAAAATTACAATTATTTTATTTTGTAAATGTATGTGGAAAGTTTCATGATGTAGAGTCAATAATACACTCTCCTGCATGTCAAAAGCGACCAACAGAGGCAAGCTTATAACTCTGGGATGCATCTTTTGCTGATGTGCACTTGAATTTTATATATATATATATATATATATATATATATATATATATATATATATATATATATATATGTGTGTGTGTGTGTGTGTGTGTGTATATGGATTATATTTGAGTCTGGCGGATCAGTTTCAAGTGCAACAAGTCATGCTGTTGGGTCCCAACAGAAACTTGTATTTCTACAGTAAAACCATTTGATAATTATATTCCATTTACTTATATATCTGAAAATTTTACTTGCACTTACTTACAGTGTACTGTATTCTAACAGAGAATACAGGACAGTTGCATGTACTACACAAAATTCTAAATTAAATTGCTGTGCAGGTGGCTATGTCTGCTAACTAGGACAAGTTTGGGTTTCATCAGAGAGCATCCAAGGTCAAGATTTTTTTCTAACATTTGCTGCACTGATCTAAGCATCAGACTGTTTTAGATATACTACCATACACACTCACTTATAAGTCATGTCCAACTGTACAATGCATAATGCACTGGAAGATCCGAGTCCAAACAATTTGTTAGGAGTAACCATACATTATGAGATGGCAGATCAGGGTCTATGTTATTTGCAGTTGGACCTGACTTACAATTGAGAATGTTTACTCACTAATTCACAAGAAAGGTCTTCAACTAAACAACCACAAAAAGCAGAGGGGCCCCGAGTGGCCGAGTGGTCTAAAGCGCTTTCCGTTACGGATCACTGCCATCTCACCTCTGTCTGCGTGGGTTCGAGTCTAGGATTCGGCGAATGTGGATATGTGAGAAAGCTTGCCAGTAGCTTCTCGTGGGTCGGTGGTTCTTTCCGTGGATTTCCCGGTTTCTTCCTCCACCATTAATACTGGCCGCCATGTATAGCCTATCGTGTGCTGAAAAATGGCGTTAAGCCCCAAAACAACAACAACAACAACAACAACAACAAGCAGACTTTTACAAAGGAATTTCAAAGAGAGAAATGGAAATGGTTGTTGAGAACTGGTGACCACTGTACATAAAGGTGGCAAGAGTTTACTGCATTTTCATCAAGCCTTCATTTCATAAATCTATGATGGATAAATAAGTGTCAAAGTTGGGGTCAAGTTAGACTTAAATTTTAGGGAGAAGTGACCTCTCCTTTTGAACAGGTCAGGGAGAAGTGAAAGCTTCACAGGGAGAAGTGGGATCAAAGCAAAAAAACAGTGTGTGTGTTTTGTGTGTGTTTTCATTCTCTTTGAATTATCCCTCTATTTTCCAGTTTGCATATTTGCATTTAACATTGGTTTTAGGCAATACTTTATTTTCAAGTAGAAAATTTTCTGAGTTGTATGTATATTATAAACACATTTGGTACATGTATAAAAATTATCATATTCATATGCAGTGTATTGTGGACAAATGGCTTTAAAGAGAACAATAGACGCTATACATTGTAATGAATTTTAACTGAGTATTAGACTAGATTATTGAGATTATTCTAATTGCAAGTTGGAAAAGATGCTTACTAAACTGCCCTTAATCCAGAATTTGTTTTTAACTTTCTGAAAGTTCACTCTATAATGGCACATGGAAAGATTCCAAAACTTGTTTGAAAAAAACCCTCTATGTTCATGAGAGTAAATGCTGGTCTTCAAATCATTGTTCTTCCTAATATCTTTGCTACCCATAAAACATTACCATAACTATTCACAGACAACACACTGAAGCATTAAAGTCAATATATATGAATAAACTAAACACTTCTTTCCAACCAATTCGACACAGCCAACATGCGAGTGTGTCCAATTTTAGAAAATTTTTTTTAATGTAACCACTCACTTCATAGCATCATTACAACAGTCCATTGATAGGACTGCAAACGTTTTATTATTTGTCTAATGTACTCCTAGTAACGTTAAACATTTGTTGCTTTGCTGCTTTTTTTGTACTTTCACAAAAATGAGTAAGGGCAGAAAATAACTTTGCACTGTCCATACATTTCTAACCTATATAATTGGATTTTAAAGCTAAATCTTCAATAATATGAAGACTTTGCTTTCTACGAATTGTATATTTTCCTGAATATATCTGCCCAATGGCTTATGAAAACAGATCATCTAATAAAGTGTTACTTCCCAGATACAGCAATGTCCACCATTATTTCTCCATGATAGGTTCATGTTTGTTTTCAAACTGATTTTATGAAGAAAATAATGCACATGTGGCAGTTAAAATATTCAGACCACTGATTATATTCTTAAAAAAACAACTTGGAATTTACATACTATTGTTTAAGTTTCAACACACAAGTTTGTATGTTTTTATCATCAAAGGATAACTTGCAGAAACTGGCAGTGATAGTTGCAAACTTACTCAGGAAAGGATTAATGGTCAATCAGCTATCAAAACACATGTTAGTGAATGTGCAAAAGTTTGTTTACTGGCACAATTTACATTAACACCAGCTGTTTGATGGCTTGAAGAATACATTTCACCTTGAACTACAACACAACACGGGAATTAACCTGGCTGAGGTGAGGGAGCATAAAACAAATTATGGTCGCTCGATATACCTCTACAAAATCACTGGGTGAAGTTATTGCTTTCCTAAAAGAATAAGGCAAAGTTTACACTTTTAGCAACTTCGTCACCCACTTCACCTGGTAGTGTGACCCCTGCAATTACGAATCAGAACATGGTGAATTATTATGTAGGAGATAAGGGGGCCAGGTACCCATTTACAATTTCAAAGAACCACATTTCATTTTTTATGAGTTCATGTTATGAATAAAAAAAGGGTCTGATGAATTTGTTTCCTCAATGTGGCTTATATAATATTGAAGTTGGTAATACACTGAAATCACACCTGTATTTGGATCCATAATATATTCATATATCTTTCCAATGACTGTCGCCATTTATTTTCTTCTTTTTCTTGATCTTTGATGACTATAATGACTACAGGAGTAGCATTGGTCATTACAATTCCTTAAATTTTCACAGAATCACTGTTCATCTTACAACCAATCGCAAATCATGCTGTGAAAAAAACATTATTCTTCTCAAACTGGATGGATCAAATTTGCCTTGGGACAACCAGTGGTCCATATATAAAATTTGTGTGTTAAAAATTAACAAAACTGATCATCTTTAGAAAATGTTATTCTAGTTACATGTCATTTATTTTTAAAAATAATATTTTATCACATGAAAAACAGCACAGACAGAAATAATTCTCTATGTTTTCATGAATATTGACTGAAGAATAAGCATTGGCATAACACTTATTAGTTGTAAAATATAAATATTGCTCATCAAAGCAAAAATTCATGGTGTTGGGTGCCAAACTAAATTAAAGTCATTCTCTGAGTACTCAAAAATATGCTGCAATAGTTTGATTAAAATATGCTTTTAAAAACGTTTTAATTCAGCAATTTTTGAGTTTATTCAAACTGCCACTTTTATGATTTTACAACATTTACATTGGTTAATTATGTGGATTACGAAAAAAGTGTTAAGTTCTTTACCCTTATTATAACCAGTGCCAAATGAAAAGTATTGAAACATCAGCAAGACAAGAGAAACCCCATGTTGACATAACCAGTGGTTTAGCAATTACAAGACTTTCAAAATGGCCACTGTGTTAGGAGCACCTGATGACTGAGCAGCACCATTTCTTTAGAAGCTAACACATCATAAGAAGTCTTCCTGTGAAAACCCCCATGCCAATATCACTTTCTGTTAGGAGGAGTAGCAATAACAAGATTTTCAAGCTGTGGTGGCCATAACTGGATGTCAGATTGGCACCAAGGACAAAATATACATCATAAGAAGTCTTTTAGCAAAATCCCATGTTGACATGACCATTCATTCTGAAGTAGCAACAACAAAATTTTCAAGCTGGCGAATGTGGCAGCCAAGATGATGTTTAAGTAGAACCATTTTCATTTTGGACCAACAAGACTGCATAAAAAGCCTTCTGGTGAAAACTTCATGTCAATATGACTTTCTGTTTAGAAGAAGTAATGATAACTAGATTTTCAAGATGGTTGCCATGGTGACCATAATGGACATAATATTGGCACAACAGTCAAACTCACTTATCTCAACCTCTGTTATCTCGAGAACCCATTTACGTTGAGCATTTCAGTCCTTCTTTGCTATTCTAATTTTCCCTGCTTATCTAGACCTCTGTTAAGTTGATAAACCCATTATGTCTGGCATAAGTTTAGGTCTGAAGTAATGTGTAGACCCGCTCATTTCAACGAAATGATTCAAAAGCACTTACATTTTCATACATATGATAAATGATGATATGCTCAGCACCAGCGAGACTTACCACAAAAAAATTTCCTTTTTTAATACATTCAGTCATTTCACTTTAGCTCCATCATCCACGCACATATAATTATAAAATTCTTCCCAAGCAATGCCAATGGAGTATGCAATCTCATCAGCCATTGAATCAAGACATATTTCTGATTGAAGCAATGAAATCTGATCTCGTGTCACATTTTACATTGTTATCTGTGATTGGAACAAATTTATTTTGTCGTGCAAGTTTCATTTTCTGCAGGTTAATCATATTTATATTCATTACTCTATTCTGGAATTCATGCATGTTTAAAGTAGTACAAGTTTTACTTATGCTAATTAATAAAAAACTTGGTGACAGGTTTCATTTCCCTATGAGAAGCCTCTTTCCCTTGGCAGCCTCATTAAGAAGTTTATGTTTGTTGTCTCGGGCACTGAGGCAGCCCAAAATCCAGGCCAATTTAAGTACACACAGGATATCAATGCTTAACAACTAAATAGCCACATGCTTCCGGACAATGCATGTCATGGATAATTGTTTGTTTACACATGTTGGTTGACAATGGATTATAAAGTACATAAAACGAGACTACCATTTTTTTTACAGTATTATGAGTTTATTTAGTGTCTGAAAATAACTAAATTGTTTTTTTTTTAAATTAAAAGATCTTAATAATAAATATAAATTATTTTCGGCACACACGTGCATCTCGATAGTTATTTGAATAAAAAAAACCCCCCAAAACGATCATTTCTTTTAGCCATTACAATGTATTATGTGAGGTTGGATGTTTACTTGTTTAAAATTCTGATTCTGTCTTCAGCCAGTAAAATCTGACATATCAAGACATTACAGTCAATCAATTTCCATTAAATAATATCTGTATTTAGATTCAAGGCAGCTGTAGGTACATGTATCTCATATTTCTTTCCTGTCTGCCAAGACACTAGCAAATCTATTTCGCTTAAAAGGGGTGGTCAGGTTTAGTTACGTTCATATTTTTATCTTTTGGAGGTAAGGTTATTTTATTTATTGAAGAATATTAAAACTATGGTATGTTCACTGCAAAATAAACATTGACTGTGGAATTAAAAGAGAAAACAATACATTCATTTCCGAGTATGCACATACATGTACACACTCTTGAGTAATTTATTAACAACACTGGTCTTGTTGTACTGTCTGATATGTACAGTTTAAGTCTGAATTCTGTCTAAAACACTTGTTATTAAAGTAAAGCTGTACACAAATAAAGTAATTATTAATCTTAAAACTATGACCTGCTTGTTGGCAACATTCTAGTACTTAAGAGTAAAAGACAGAAACAAAGGTCAAGGACTTCTTTCAAATTACACTACCAGTTTTTAAGAACCCTATCTTGGGACCCAGTTATGTCAACGATTGTTTGGAAACCTGGCGTAATTGAGATAACCGGGTCTAATTTCATTTAATACCAGCAAGACATCATAAGAAGTCTTTTAGTGAAATCCCCATGTTTATATGACCATCTATTCAGGAGAAGTGCTACAGTGGCCAAATTGATTATCTGTACAGCACTATTTTCATTTAGGACTAACTAGATCTTGAAACAAATGTATGTGTAATTTTCCTGCAATCCTCCACGTAGTTTAGGAGACATAGTGAATAACAAACTTCCGCTAACGGCTGGATGTACGTCAGATCATGATGATGGATGACAGGAGATCCTATAACAAGCAAATCTAGTCTATGGCTAGTAGAACTAAATCAGGAAAGAGTGATTAGTGCTACTATGGGCCAATTAATCTCAGAATCAATACCCTTGACCAGCTATGGTTCATGCCCTTAATGTGAATTGTAATACTTATACAATAATACTGTGTAAAACTTAAAAATCGCCATTGGAATGTTAAACTATATCTGCTTAATTTATTCACATTTGAAAAAAAAGTTGATAATACTCGAAATTCTTTGCCAACTACCGCTAATCAAGCATGTCAAAATGTGTCTACTTCTGCGAGTATGTCAATAGTTCGTGCAGCTGAAATAAATATGTGACATAAATTGGACTATGACAATTTGGCTGAGGTGTATAATCAATCATTTATATGTCCTTGTATTTGCATTTTATATATTTTTTTCAAAATACATATTAACTGCAATAACTATACGAGTCTCTTATATGGTATGATAGACAGGGTCCTATGTCAGAACTGGTCATGGGGGTAATCTGAGGTATTTTTGTCACTCTGTATGATTTTTTTTTTTCCCTTCAGATTATTGTTTTTATTCTCAACATCAAGCTGACCGCTCCGGTGGCCTAGTTGTTACAGCGTCCGCCTCGGATGCGGGAGGCCGTGGGTTCGATTCCCGGCCGAGTCATACCAAAGACTTATAAGAATGGTATTAACAGCTGCCTCGCAAGGCGCTCAGCATTAAGAGGTTACAGTAGTGTTAAAACTGGTCGGCCTGGTGTCAGGATATTGTGACTGGGTGGGACATGATGCTAGATGTCTGCGGCATGATGCCCCAGTGCTAGACATCACTTTAAACTGCCACACTGCAGACATCGTAGTGATATGACTGAAAAAATGTTAAAGTTACGTTAAAAATCCAAATCACACACACTCAACATCAAGCTCGCGTCGAGCACCTGTGGTCGAATGTAACCCCCATAAAATAGGGACTCGACCTTTTAAGCTCAATTCCTCCACCAGTGGTAAGAGTTCTTTTGCAGATAAGCTGATTTTCAAATCTTCTGAAGTGGATGGCATATTTAATATCTGTTATGAATAACTTCAAGGTGAACTTCAACAAACTGATACCTCTCATCATTGCTTGGACTAGAATAAAATGTTGCTTACAGCATTGCCAAGATTTGAGTACCGCACTTGATGTAGTCGCTTACATCATTGAAGAGATTTCACTATTTACCTTTAGGTCTCACTGGATAGTTTCGTATTTTGACCTAATTTTTAAGGTAGAAGGCATGAACCTAATTATCATAATCCTAGCATTTATAAATTCACACAGAAGCTAAATCTGTAATGTGGTTTAGATTTTCTTTGAGTTAGGCTTGAAAATGGGTTGGCTTGTTTGGTGACTGCCTGTCACAGACTAGCATTGGAGATCAAATGAGTAACTTGGGCTGCAAAATGAGGACGCTTGCATGAACTGGAAAGGAACATGTGGGCATTGCTGCAATGCACAGACCAACGAGACAGGCGTGAGGCTCCTGGAATTCGCTAGTTACAACGACCTTATGCTGGCAAACACCTTCGGCCAACACAAAGTATCCAGAAGATGGACATGGCACAGTCCAAGCGAAGACCATCACAGTCAGATCGACTACATCATGGTAAAGAGGCGCATACAGTCAAGTGTAAACATCGCCAAGACTCGAAGCTTTCCTGGGGCGGACATTGGAAGTGACCATGATCTGGTGATGATGACCTTCAGGCTGCATCTAAAGAAGGTCAAGTAAGATAACCAAACAAGAATAAAGTTCGATCTCGAGAAACTGAAGGACCCAGAAGTAGCAGAAACCTTCCAAGCAAAGATTGGTGGGAAATTTGCACCGCTCACCATCCTCGACGCCGACGATACAGACATGGACACGTTGATCACCACCTTTAATACAGCAAAACCGAAACAGCCAGCGAGATCCTTGGTAGACATCGCCCAGTCAAGAAGCCCTGGGTCACAGCTGAGGTCCTGAACCTGTGTGACAAGAGGAGGGAGCTGAAGAAGAAGAAGAATGATACAGAAGGGGCAGAGCAGTATAAGGCAGTCAACCGGGAAGTCAAGAAAAGCATGAAAAAAGCAAAAGAGAACTGGATAGCAGAACAGTCCAAAGACATTGAGGGAAACTTGAGAAGGAACAACAGCAAGAATGCGTACCAGCTGGTCAGAGATCTAACAAGTACAAAACAACGGCGAGTTACCTCATTACAGGACAAAACCGGAAACTGCCTCACAGAAGAAAAAGACATTCTGAAAAGATGGATAGAGTACTGCGCAGAACTTTACAACCACCAACCCATAATAGATCCAGAGGTACTGAACGTCCCTGCAGCAACCAACAACGACAACCACCCTATCCTACGGGATGAAGTAGAAGCAGCAGTGAGATCGTTGAAAAAGAGGAAGTCAGCAGGAGTGGACAACATCCCAGCAGAACTGGTCCAAGCAGGGGGAGAAGCAATGATTAGCGCCCTCACAAACATATGCAACAAGATCTGGCTAACAGGAGAATGGCCATCGCCGTGGACACAATCACTGATCATCACCCTCCCCAAGAAATGCAATTTACAACAGTGTCAAAACCACCGTACAATCAGTCTTATAAGCCATCCAAACAAAGTCATGTTGAGGATACTGCTAAACAGACTAAAGCCACAGGCTGAAAACATCATTGCCGAGGAACAGGCAGGTTTCAGAGCAGGGCGCAGCACAACAGAGCAGATCTTCAACCTCAGGATATTGTGTGAGAAGTACCTCCAACACCAGCAAGATCTGTACCACGTCTTCGTGGATTTCAAGAAGGCATTTGACAGGGTATGGCATGCAGCCTTGTGGGCGACCATGAGACTGTACAACATCAATGCCAACCTCATCACAGTAATAGAGCAACTCTATGACAAGGCCACCAGTGCAGTATACTTCAACGGCAGCATAGGGGACTGGTTCAGAACGACAGTCGGAGTCAGACAAGGCTGTCTGCTTTCTCCTACACTATTCAACATCTAACTGGAGAGAATCATGGCTGACGCGCTTGAAAAGCATGAAGGGACAGTCAGCATCGGAGGCAGAAAAGTCACCAGCTTACGTTTTGCCGACGACATTGATGGACTAGCAGGAAATGAACAAGAACTAGCTAGCTTAGTAGAGAGCCTCGACAAAACCTCTGCAGTCTACGGCATCGAAATCAGTGCAGAGAAGACCAAACTGATGACCAGCAACACCAAGGGCATCAGTACTGACATCAGAGTCCAAGGCACGAAGCTAGAAACAGTCCACAGCTTCAAGTATTTGGGGGGCGGGGGATTGTAACAGATGAAGGATGGAAGCCTGAAGTACTCTCCAGGATTGCGCAGACAACAGCAGCGCTGACAAAACTGAAGCCCATCTGGAACGACAAGAACATCGCACTCATTTCAAAGGTCAGACTGATGCACTCACTGGTTATCTTCATATTTCTCTACGCCTGTGAATCGTGGACCATAACAGTTGACTTAGAGAAAAGGATACAAGCCACAGAGATGAGATGCTTCCGAAAGATCCTCGGCGTCTCATACAAAGATCGTGTCACCAATGAAGAAATACGGCAAAGGATCAGACAAGCCATTGGGCCTCATGATGACCTCCTGAGCACAGTGAAAAAACGTAAACTGCAGTGGTATGGGCATGTCTCGCGATCATCAGGACTTGGCAAGACAATCCTGCAAGGCACTGTACAAGGAAGAAGAGAGGCAGGCAGAGAAAGAGGTGGGAAGACGACATTCGAGAGTGGACAGGCTTGACATTGAGGACTCAGTAAGAAAGACGGAAAACCAAGAGGAATGGAGGAAGCTGATTGTTCGGTCTTGTGTGGTGCCCCAACGGTCTACCAGACTACGGGACTGATGATGATGATGATGATAGAACACAATCAATTTTAGTATATATTCTCTACATTTGTTTCTCAGTACTGAACTTTCCACTGTGTGACAATCAATACAAATCATATGTTAATCTAAAATACTTTCAAAGATGACTTCACGGTGAAGTTCTTGGCAAAGGTTCACCGGCATTTTTTTGAAAGGCTTGACTGTAAACAAACCAACATGCAATGAAACACAGATTTCACTTCCGGATCATCACCAAGACCTTATTACTCACTGTACACTGTCGCCGAAACATACACAGGCAACCACACCATAAGCTCATATTCTAAAGAATAAACAATTGCCTTTAAATCCATACCAAGAATGCCTAAATCTAACTTTTGTATCACCACCAAACGGAGACAGGAAAAAAATGCTCTAAAAATAGACTGGGACTACTTTGTGGCCTGATTCCGTATGTCTGCTACAGATGTAAATATCTAAAAATCGAGATGGTTGAGGGGTGATGAAAAGTATGCTGATTTGTTATAGGACTGGTGAACTCTATTCATGCATAAGGCGCATACTGATTCTTTTAGCTGCCTTGTCACAGGAAAATATTCAAAATAGCTCATTGCTGTCAAAAATGAATGTAAAAAAGAGGGGTTGGTGACAGTGTTGGTTCAGTATAAAAGTCACCAGGTGTATAAGGTATTAACCTGATTGCCACAGTCAAAATCTCACATGCATGGTTTCTACAGAAATCATTAGTTTGTTTTTATTTATATCTTCAGTGTAAAATTATTCTCATTTTTGTGCAATAGGTCATTGTTGGATGAAAAGTCACCAGATAAACTATCCAGTGAGACCTTATTTTAAACATGGTCCACGCTTTCTTTCTTTGTTATTTTCTTCTTAAGATGTACAAATGAGATGAAGAAAACTACTCATTCCTGCTTTTAATATCAGTCTTCAGGGAATTAATATCAGTCTTCAGGGAATCTATGATCAGAGTTGTTAGTTGTGTTCAGAAATAGTTTGAGAGCAACCATTTATTTAAGCGATTCGTTGGAACTACAAAATACACGTTGCCATTTTGGACTAATAATATAATAATAATAATTTATAATAATAATAATAATAATAATAATAATAAAGACTTTATTTAGAGAAGGTAACTCAGTTACAGAACTAATCTACTTTGAGGCCTTCTATCTGTTATGTACAATATATGCCGTATATACAACATGATGTGGAGAATTCCTTCTTTGGCCTTGGTATAATGTAATTTTTACTTCTTATGGACCTTAAATTTGGAGTACCATCAGCATCTCTTTGGTGAAAGATATTGCTTAGACAGGAATGGCTTTTCTGGATAACTTTATAGATCAATTTGGCCTTTCAAAGAAATATTCTTTCATGTATTGTTAAAACCTTTATATTATTCTTTGCATCCTGGAAATTGTCTATACATTGATCTAGAATTAAATGGCAAGCCCTCTTTTGGAGTCTTAAAAGTGTTGCTATGTTTGAATTAGAGGTATTACCCCAAATTACATTACAATAATCCAGATATGACTAAATATAACTTTTTTAAAAGATGACACCATACTGAAGATGATGAATTCATTCAAACACTTTCTGGATTATTTCATTGTAATACGCCAAGGTTATTGGTGCATAAACTCCTTCAAGACTATTGGTACATCAACACATTCAAGAGTCTTGGAAGTCATTCAGAACATTCTATAGTTGTGACCTTGTGACAGAACATTGATGATTATTTGGGATTTAATTCATAATACCGTCATATCCTCTTAAATTTTCACTCTGTAACTTAGAGAAATACATTATTAGTTAGTTTTACTAAACTTGTTGGTGTAACTTTTCTGTTGCTTAGTTTAGAACCATAGAGTCGTAACAACAGTGGCGTAGCGAGGGTACTTGGCGCCCGGGGACAAAACATAAACTTGGCGCCCCCTTACTTAGCGCCCGGGGACAAAACATAAACTTGGCGCCCCCTTCGAGTGCATCTGAGATAATGAATAGTTGTATTTTCCTCATTTTGACGCCCCTGGCACATAGAGCTCGGGGACAACTGTTCCCCTCCCCCCCCCGCCCTCCCCAAGCTACGCCACTGCGTAACAATATACTATTTTATTATGTTTGATCATTTTAAATCTTCCAATAATCGACAACAATATAACTTGTTTTTAATGGAGTGGATAGTTTACCATCACTATTATCAAATGGATCTGTACACAAAATATTTCTTTTTCAGGCTACCCTTATTCAGTAATATAATTTTCCATTTAAGCAACACAAATTAAAACACTTAACAGTGAGATGGTTAATTGATACGGAGTTTCAATTTACGCTGTATTATTTGTTTTTTTTTTTTGCCTTGTTACTCACTTAGTAGTAGCAATTTGGCTTTTCATTAGCTGTGAGCTTTTACAAAACTCCATCTCTTTTATCTACTTCCCCATAAAGAAAAAAAAATGAAGTTATGGCAATGGAGAACATTAAAAAGATGCACGAGACAACATATCAGTTAAAGTAACTAAACATTATGACAATTATAGGATAACACGATTAGCAAGGGTTAGAATTGTAGAAGCAATGAATAAGACATAAAGTCAGATATTATGGTAAATAGTATGTTCGTCAATAGAATTTTTCAGGAAATGGTTTGACGTCACAAAACTAGACCACTATGATAGAGATTTTCATATAGCTCATATCATTCCTTTAATTTCGTTTGATTTTTATTTTTGATGATCACAAGCGACAAAGCAAATGCTTTCACTATTGAAATACTGAATACATAGCAATAAGTGATAAAATGAAAACAGTGATAAATGCCATCAAATATATAAATTCAAGAGCACAACAGTAAAGATGAAGTTTGTAAAATTACTACCTATATCACTGAAGAGATTTCGAATGGCGCACTTTAAGTTGTTTTGTTTTGGTCTTATTTAATGAAATCTAATTTGCTGTAGTATTCTAACTAATTTATCTGTGTGATATGCAGACAATATAGCGTCATTAGAACAAATATATTGATTACAAAACATTAATGAAATTTTAATTAAGTATTAGATTAAGCGTAGTGCTTTACATACTTCTCAACGTTTTGTTATTCCCCTTTAAAATTTTTTGAAATTTATGTTTTTAAGCGTTAATATGATGATAACAACCTAAAAGAGAGAAAAAACAAAAAACAAACCAAAGTAACCAATTACGTCTGACGTCATGCAATCCCTTTTCACGTCTGTAATTTGTTAAAATTATAAATGGGAAGACATTTGGTATTCCCGAGGAAACAGATATGCAGGTAGTGAATATTTTAAATGAAACAAACAAATAAAATAGAGAAACAAAAGAAGAATGATTAATTTTATTGGTGTATTTGATGAACTGGACGCTCTCTAATTAATCTGTTATAAAAATATCAACAACATAAATCTAAGAGTTGAAAAAAGTCACCACTGGGTGAAATGCTAAAGAACTGCGTATAGAAAAGGTTTAAACAATTGCTAAGATGTTTTTGCAGATATAGGTATGACAGCAGGAACAAATTGTGCAACATGTTTAACAGGTAGTACTGGACAAATGCTGGTAGTAGCGGTACATTTGGAGGTGGTTCATTCGTCGACAAAGTTAAGAAGTGAATGAACGTATTTTTTTTAATATGTCACCAATTTTAGTACACTTAGATAAATTCCAATAGTTTCCGCACGCTGATGTTGCCATTCGTACTGTCCAGCTCAAATGAAGTTTCAAATTTTGTATATCACACTTTTGCTTGATGTATATATTCGCTGATATCATCGCTGTCAAATTTTACAGAGTAAAAGTTTGTACACTTAGACGACTTTAATGATATGTTACTACTTGCAATTCTTCTGTTTCTTAATATCTTCTATTTACACTTCTTTGTCTTTCCCGTTTCGTTCTTATACATCATATAAATACTGTTTTATACATATACCATATGTATACTAGTTGAAAAATAACAACAACATACTACATATGCTTGTGTGTGTGTGTGATATCTTTCTTAACTGAAACGTTTAACTGATTTGCAGGGACAGTGGTTAGGGTAAGACTTTTTCTCTACTTTTTCATAATTTCATTTGTGAATTGTTTACAAGTGTTCCACTCAAAATAACTTTCTAACTAAAAGACCCACAAAAACAATGACAAATAAAGGCTTAAATGGGGTTGTTACAAAAGTCTGAATGTGTGGTACGTGTAATACGAGTGAATATTATTATTATGTTTACCGCCGATTTTTTCAAGAAATTGGGGTGGGGGATGGTATGGTAATTGTGGTCTAGAAAGTTTCTTAAACAGAACATTTAGATCGTTTGTAAGATCGAATATTGGTGGAGGGAGGTATTTTTATTTTAATTGGGAGTGTAGCCCAGTAATATTATGGTCTAAAATCATTTTTTATTGTGAAGAGGGTTAGTTTTTGAAGAAATAAAACAAGACATTGACCTTGAGGTCGTTGTGATAATTATGTTATTTTTATTGGGTTGGGAGGTAGGAAATTGGTTTTTAAATAGTGCAACTTTCGAAATTTCAATGCGCGCATTCGAGATTCAAAAATGCAAAATATTTATACGTTATGTCATTGCTGGCCTTCCAGGTAGTTTGATCGTACGAGATATGAGTTTCGATTTCACAAAGTGAACGAGCCAATAGCATATACAGAAGAGCTCGATGGCATGGACGAAGTACACAGTTATTTCATATATAACAAATATTTCATGTATACACTTTACATTTGCAGTACTAGCGTTTCCAGTGTATCCATATTCAAATAAATCATGTTGATCAAAAGTATCTTCCTAGACAAAGCTGAGTTTTATCATAGGTTACCCAGCATATTTCGGGTTCTAGACAATGTTGAGTTCTTTTCATAGGTTACCTGGCATTTCACTAACGGGATAGCTACGATATCATAGCCTCATCATTGTGCACGAAGTAGGAGCACTAATATTTGTACTGGGACAGCATCAGCGTTTACTTAACTCACCGTGCACTGTAACTAAAATACACACCAAAAAATCACACCCTCCAAAAAAACTCACATTCTAAAAATAACCAATTTTCTTTCAATCAGCACACAGAATGCCGAAATCTAAGCCAAGAAACACCACCCCAAAAATAGTGTGGAAAAAATACTCGAAAATAGAGAAGGTCAACTGATGTAACAACTATGAGGAGGCAACCAGCGTTACAGGCGCCATGTGATTGAAGAGTATATGTTGCAAACTCCCCCAGATTTGTTGGGGTGGGTTGTATGGTTTTGGTTATCGTTATCTAGAGGGTGATCGCCGACGGTGTAATTGCCCGGAACGAGTAAATATCAATATAAAGTGTGAAACTTATAGATGGAATAGATAAAGATCTGAGCAGATATATAAAACAGAATGACACGAGCCCTCGTACATGTACAAACCATAAAATTTAATCAACAATTCATAAACAATAAAATTCATAAACAATTGTGATAATGCATTACATTAGAAAGATACACTTTTTGATTTAAATTATTCAACGAATTTCAAATACAAATATGCTTATACAAATAGCCGGTCTGTTAAGCGATAGAATTAATTCATCATCGAATCGAGTGAAAGATCGAAATCACTACCTTGTACAGATTCATAACCTGATGGTTCTGGTTCAGTCCAAATTCGCTGCGACTGTTCTTTTGACTTCCTTGTGCCTGTAAGTCTGGGTCCTTTCCACTTTTCCCTTTTCCCAAATTCTCAGGTGTCCCGCCTCTTTCGGCCTCCAACTTTGTATGGTCACTTTGGTTTTGTAAGTACGTGATACTTCACGTGGATATTTCCCGTGGAGCTATCTCACCTTCCAAAAGTAAACAAAACGCAACCTAAGGATTCTGTTAGGTACCCTACTGGGGATGAGATCATACTTTCTCCTCTCGTTAATGTCAGATAAGTTCTATCGGAATTCAAACAGATACCAACAGCCATCTGGTCTAACTAAACATGGCAGACCATAAACAAACCTAGTTTCCTAAGATTAATGTACTTCCTAACGGCTATTTAAACACTGGCTTACAGTAACAACACCCCGAGACATCAGTTCCAGTCCCGACTTAATTAATCAAATGAATGAATGAAATTCCTTACATGACTCAGCTACGGTATTTATAGCGAATACACACATTCAAGTCTCTAGCATATATGAAACCTCACTACATGGTTTAACAACATTGATTTCACATGGTTCAACAACGTTAATTTCAGTCAATATGTACTCATGTCTTTATCATATGTGACATTATCTAAATCAGAGAATTTACACATTCTCGTAACTCATATCACTAAAGTAAGGAATGGAATTCTAAATACATATTTACCTATAACAAACGAGACTATACGTTCAAAGGATTCATCAAACTTATATAAAGAATATTATTGTAGGGATTCATATAGATGAACTTGCACAGTTGTATTCATATCAAGAAAATTGATCTACGAATCTAACCAGATAAATTCATGCTAATATAAGCAAATAAATCAAACAAATCGTCACACAATTGTAATCATATCAAGAGAATGGATCTACGAATCTAACCAAATAAATTCATGCAAATATGAGCAAATAAATCAACAAATCATCATATGGATATCAAGAAATTACGTGAGACTGACGCAAAATACCTTGTGTCTTCAAGCTTTTACCGCTAGAATTGAGTTCGTAGATTTTTCCAGACATCCGATCCCTTGGATCCTAATTACGAGTGAATTTCTTCTAAATTCGACCCGGAGTCCTCTACATTTGTTTTCTCTCGCAGAAAAAAGTATCGACTGGTTCTGAGTGTTGCCATAAGCACATTTAGACCGTGAGATTTCATGTGGAATCACGCCCCCTTATTCAGCGTAACCAACCCGAATTAAATATATTCCCCGCCTGAACTAGGCTCAAAACAATGCAGTCCGTCTGACAATCTTAGATTACACAACACCGATTCCTGGTAACTTTCAGAACTGACAGTTTTCCATACAGATCGGAAGTTAACCCCTATTCTTTTCAGTTAAATAAACGAAGGCTTAATTAAGAACCACTGCTTCCATGAGAGTGACATTTGCCAATCAGTGCATTACGGCGATTTAAACACGCGCCAGTTCCCATACATTTAATTAATCGTTCATCTGTCCAACTTAATGTATTCTTCAAAGATAGACAGAAATTTGCACCCTCACAGTATCCTCTGATTGGGTGGCTCCCTATGGTGAAAGTCATACACATCATGCATTTCAGTAGTGGGTGGAATTTGATGGAATTTGATTACACATACATTTGAATGGCAATTATTCACTTTTTTATCTGGATCCTCGTGCATCCATATTCCGTTGGAAGGTCATTATTTACACGTCACAAGAAGTACTTAGGGCAAAATCAGTGGTAACATTTTTAGACGAGGTCAACTTAAATGTGTGATCCAGTACTAACCGGATTGAATGTTGCGCGCTGTGATGTCACACTGAATGCGTCGTATGTTGAAAAAAATCGTACTACCTATGTTGTGACGATTAGGTCTGACGTGCTCCTTTTTTTCGCCCAGTTTAGAACCTGGTTACGATTGGAAAAGTTCATAGCGATAAATAATTTTCTTTTTTAAGATTTTTGATGACGTTTAAGGTGCAGAACATTCAACATTCAGGATCGAATAGGCTTTGGTTAAACTATTTTAATTATTAAATTTCAGAACAGCAAATAAAATTGAATTTAATTTGAGTAAATGCACCTGCATGACCTGTGTGACTGTTACCGGACCCGGCTGGTTGCGTGTGCAAAGTGCGCGATGCACACAGGCGCCTTTTCATTTCCTGTTCGTTGTATTCGCAATTTATTCGAAAAAAATTTTGGAAAGGCGCCTGGAAAGGCGCCAAACATTCATTGCACACACAAGAAAAACACCACGCGCCGGGCCTGACTGTTACTATAGAGTTTGTTTAATCAATCTTCTAGTTCATGAAGCGTTTCCATATTACGGTGTCCTGCATGCCATACAAACCAATCTATGGGTTGTGGTTTTTAACGGTTGTTGGGGTGACTATAGCATTTAACGTCACACTCCTCATAGCTCATGCTCTTTCAAAATACATCGACTTTGCGCATTAATAAACGTACACGTTGACTGGGTCCTACCTTATACTTAATATCAGAGACTGAAATCCAAACAACGAGGCACACCGTGTTTAGAGATTCAGAGGCTCTTCATTGTGATATTATCGGTATATTTAATTTGTGATACCTATAATGTAGGCTTTGTTCCCCATGACTGCAAGTGAAGAGTCGCTTACTTCAACCTTCTATATATTGGGCAAAATATTCCCATTCTGTACTAAAGTCATTGTCTAGAAAAGATGGTAGCAAATGTAATTTAAATTCGGGGAAATTCAGTTATCAAACCTCACGATTTTGTCCAGATAGCATTTTACTATTATGGTAATTTAGTCCCGCGTAGTTTCGTCCCATATTGGCATAGGGTTGTGTCGTACCCAACCTGGCTCGTTTCGTTCCAGGTTGTGTTTATACTGTCACACGGTTAAGTCAGTGAAATAAAGTAAATCTGTTCAGTATTTTGGTTGTTTGTTTATTTGTTTTGTTTTGTTGTTTTTTCGTTTCACTATTCTAATGAAAACTACAACGGTAAGCAATGAAATTCTCCAAGAAGATCAACTTACCGTAATGGAAACTTGAACCTAATTAAAGCGCCACTTTGATGAGTAAATATCATTTTGATAACTAATTAAGTGTTTTGTGCTTGAAAAAAATCAAAAGAATTTAGGGCCGTTTGATTTACCGTTACTAAGAAAAAAAAAAGGCAAACAAAAGAATATGGTACGCAGTCAATCGTATACATTTGCAATTGTGTCTCTATAATGCTGAATGTTCCCGCACGTGTTGAACAATGCTCAAAGAGGTTAGAAAGTTAAGGATGTCAAGTAAAAAAGTGTTGGAAATACGATGTGGGATGACGCATTACCGAAAATGATTACTGTTCTATGTCGAACTTTTGAATCCACGTGACCGCTTGTTTGGAGGACGAGCCAATCCAGCACGCTTGCTGTACGACATCGACGAATCTCAAGGAGAGCAAATCAAATACATCTGTTTGTGTTCCTTGTACAACTGGGCGCGCTATTATGTTCAGTTTCTTACAGGGCACCCTGAAATGCTGACAGAACACACAGATTGTACAAGGCGCAATCGCCATACACGTTAATAATAAATGAGAGAGAGAGAGAGAGAGAGAGAGAGAGAGAGAGAGAGAGAGAGAGAGAGATAAACAAATGCAATTTGAGTTACAAAAAGAACAAATGCACTTACAGATGCAAATCCAAAGAGAGAAGGATGAAAAGGAATTTCAAATTAGAATGAAAGAAATGGAGCTGGCAAGTTAAAGGCACATTTCCACTTCACATACAAATTCAAGTTTTGACATTACAAAACATTTTAATCTAGTACCCTCTTTTAGTGAAAAAAGTAGACAAATATTTTATTTATTTTGAAAAAGTTGCTGAAAATTTGAAATGGCCAAGGGAGCATTGGACTCAATTATTGTAATGTGTACTTTTTGGCAAAGCTCGAGATATCTATGCATCCCTGTCAGTACAGCAAAGTTCTGACTATGATTTGGTTAAGGGATGCATCTCAAAGGGTTATGCGTTAGTCCCTGAGACTTATCGGCAAAAATTCAGAAACTATAAAAATGAAACTGGACAAACTTTTGTCGAATTTGCTAGAGAAAAAGAGCAGTTATTTAAGAGATGGTGCTTAGCCAAGAAAGTTGAACATGATTATGAAAGTCTCGAACAACTTGTATTACTTGTAGAGTTCAAGAACTGTAATCCTAATGACATTAAAACTCATCTTGAAGAGCATAAGATCGAAACCTTGGAAAATGCTGCTCTTGCTGCTGATAAGTATTCCTTAACTCATAAAGTTCCTGTTGTAGGCAAATCTTTCACTCAGCAGTCTACTGGTAGAAAGGTATTTCAGCCTAATACGACTCCTTCTAAAACTCAATCTGGCGCAACTTTAAAAATCAAGCTTCTGATAAACTTGATTCAAAATCTTTGTCTATTCCTGTTTGTACCTATTGCAAGATAAAAGGACACGTCATTTCTGATTGCTTCAAATTGAAATATAGTCATCAGAATCAAGATAGACCTATCCCAAATGCTCTTATTTCTAAGAGGTCAAGGACACGGTCATGTATTGAAAGCAATACGTTTGTTCTGTCTAATAAACCTGTCTGATCTTATTATGGAGAATTATGAACCATTCATGTTGAAAGGTTCTATATCACTCTTGGGTGATTTGGTCAATCCTATTCCTATTAACATTTTAAGGGATAAAGGAGCTTCTCAGAGTCTTTTATTATCAGGTACTTTGCCTTTTACTGAGAAGTCCTGTTCTAATGAGAGTGTTCTCATTCAGGGAGTAGAGTGAAGCTTTGTTAATGTTCCTCTCCATTCTGTAAATTTGTCATTAGACTTAGTCTGATCAGCACTAAGATAAATGGTGAGAAGAGGAGTGGGACAATACAAGTATCTCCCATACAATCAAAGCCACAAACAAACAATCCTATTAAACCAAACAACATCCGCGAGACAAAAAGTAAGGCCGATGACAAATCAAAATCAACGGCAAAAATACCTTCACCAAAAATTATGCACTCCATCCAAACTCCTGGACCCTCAAAGAAAACAGGATCGGAAATATTAGGATTATTTGAAACAGAAGAAGAAGAAATCAGCTTCTACATGCATACTTTATCACCCTACCGAAAGGAAAGACCACCGGAACAGGAAATATATCAAGGAAAAGGAAAAACACCTGTAAACGGAATATCCAAAGCCATAAGGACGAAGACTGAGGACACCAAGAAGGGAACCAAAATTAAGCAGGCATCCACCCAGGAACTTAAAACACCTAAACCCCAAGTTACCAACCCAACGAAGGAAGGAAAAAGCAAAAAGACGGAACAGACCAACACTGCTACTCGAGAAATGCCGCAGAACAAAAACTCTTACCACAGCAAAGAGCACTCTCTTTCTCACCTGCCGTAACTCAAAAGCCGCCAACATCAGCATCAAAAGTATCGCATCAGCCCTGACGAAAATACACTCAGTAGCCTTTCAAATCATCAGACCACTAACGAGCTACAATATTATTAGACGTAGTACCCTTAAGCAAATGGCCAAGTATATGGAAATGCAATATATCCGTCCAATCAGAGTACTCATAACCAAGCACAGCGCACTAACAACTAGCTCTACGAACAAGCACCAACAAGAAGCTATTACGACTAAGGGTAAGGAAATAAACATTACGACAATCCAACTGGAATCAACCAAACATAATGTTACCTACAAAAAGGTCGTAAAGCTCAACATGAAACACAACTCCTTAAGCAACACTGAGATTACCGTGGAGTTGATAGCTCAGGGGGCTGATATAGTCAGGGCACATAGGCTACGGACTAACCGTGGCCTTGTGTCTTCGGCTGTTTTCCTGTAGTTCAAGCCCATCCTCCCACTACTTGTTTACATTGATGGCCATGCATACCTCCTTCAGGAATACATTAACAAGCCTCGGTTCTGCAGTTATTGCAAATTATGGGGGCACTAAACCAGCAGGTGTAAATTTAGGAAAAGATGTGACACTTGTGGCGGTAGCCATGATAACAACTGTACATTTAGGGGTCAAAAATATGTAAATTGTGGTGGGCTGCATCTCCCCTTCTCCGGCGAGTGCTCATACATTAAGAAGGAAAAGGAAACTGTTCGCATTATGACAGAACAAAGACTCATATATCCAAAAGCTAAGGCACTAACCAGTCTAAAGGGTATTTGTCGGTGGGAGGGGGCGGTAGCCAATCGTCCAGCTAACCCCATACACAATCCCCCCACCTCAAACCCGCCGACAGAAGGCCAACTTCATCTGCCCTCAAAGGGGATCGGTAAACAGGTGGAGCACCCACCCACCAAAAAGAACAAAGCAAAAACTAACAAAATTCAAATCAGACTTACCGATCACACATCAAGACGTGTACGCAAAACCCAATAAAGAAATCGCACAGAGCATGTATATCAAAACAACACGCAATGCAAGTAGCAGTGGTCAAGGCAATGCAAGTAACAATAATCAAAGCAATGCAAGTAACACAATGATTAATCCCCTAGAAATATTCACTCATTCAACCATTATATCTTACCTAAAAACGTATTAGCAGGTATAGCAACCCTCACTCAAAATAACTACATTCCATGCATCCCTTTTTTCAAATTGCTCCTAGAATTGTTAGAGAAACACCTTGTTCTCATTCAGTAAATAGGACAAATATTTTCAATTAAAATTAACAAATTATTTATGCATGTATAAATGGATAAAACTAAGAAGAATAAATTAATAATTTGGCAATGGAATAGCCGGTGTCTTAACATAAATAAACCAGAATTACTGATTAAACTCAATATGTCTAACCAAAAACCAGACATCATTTGTATTCAAGAAACTTTTTTAAATCATAACTCTAATCCACGTTTGATAATAACATCTGTTTCAAGTTTATGATGACATGTTCGAATAGCCATTGCTCTTATAGAACTAATGCCACCGTCAAGAGCGTACTTGTAATCATCAAAGCTAATATATTTTTTAACAAAATCGCGAGGTAAACCTTTTGATTTTTTGTTATTTTATTATTGTCTAGCAACATGGCATACATTTGACTCTGTAATCCAATAAAGTATTTGATGATGAGGGAGTTCATTTCATCCTTAAACTTACCAATAATCTTTCTATTTGTATCATCATGAAATTTACCATCGCGAGGATAATCGGAAAGATCAAACAGATTCGGTTATCAAAAATATCTTGATATACATCCTCAGTCTCTATTTTATAAACAAGCAAGTCTGTATCGGTAAACAATAGTTTACTTGACGGCCACTGCTTCTTAACAAAATTATAATGAAAATCGTACATGAACCACTTCCACAAATCAAGTACAGTAGCTCCAACATAAATCGGTTTATTTAGTTTTAGATTTGTTTTTCGTCGTTGTAACGCGACAAGGTTCTCGTTAAAAATTTTCATGCTGACAAAATCATCATATGATACAAGTTTGTTTCGGCGGTTGATATCATTAACTAGCTCGATGTTTACTCGCTTTCTAATATTTTCCGTTGTCTTACCAAAGACGGAGTTGTTCATCGGTTTTAGCTACAGCTCTCCTTGACGTGTTTGAGCTAATATAACCTCTCATCCAAGGCGACTGATTAAACTTTAACACTCCATGAACTTTGCTCAACACAAGACCAGCATCTACCGCATGTTTTAAAACTTTGTAATGCAAAAAATAATTTCGGTTATCAAGTAAATTTGGGACTAGTTTTTTTTACCATAGTATTTTGTCTTGGTGATGCCAATGCTTGTTGTTCCTGAGATAACAAACTATAATCGATTATCATTGATTCCACACAAAACGGATAATCGTTACATAAATCATGCAACGAAGTAGAATAATCGAGATCAACTTCAAAGAAAATACGAAACATCGTCTGGTATCTTTTTTTCTGTTTCCACCAGACACTGATCAGGTGTAATTCAACGAAATGCACCAAATGGCATTGGTTCTGACATTGCATAACCCTACAAATTATATGAGTCTTTGTAAATAATATACTTCGATGGAAGCTCAGGATAATAATCTTTCATGTACTTTTTGTTTGCTTCCGAATACTTTTTTGTTATCACGCTAATACCGCCTCGGATACCTTTTTCGATAAAGTTAAACATGCCAACATATGTTAGTAATTCTAGCTCGATTTTACTAAACTGTAACAAAGCATCCCAAAATAACCCAGGAACAGAGTAATAACAACAGGAATCTAGTCCATAATTGTTATAGCTTACTCGACGAAAACTTTCGAACACATCCTCAAGCAATAACACATCCGTTTTCAAAAATAAATCATGATAATCGACAAATGTTTTGCAATCGAATTCTTTCCAAATATCTTGTGCATATTTGTACTCGTCATTGGTTATATTTTCATTTTCTAGCTGTGAATAAAATTTATCTTTGTGAGGTAGAGAAGTTTCATCAAATTTACTCCAATCATCGAGATACTCGTATGGTAATACTCCTTTTTCTTGTTAACAAGTTTGCTTGATTACTAAAGCAATTTTGTAGGTTATAAAACTCGCTACAACCTTTTACCAGCTCATCTAACGATGTTGCCATAAACTGAAGGCTGTCGATGAAACGCAACTTACCTAAAGTAACTGACATATACTTTTCAAAATTATTTGGGATACACTTGATTATATTATCGAGTTTTAAACGAGACGTTATTTCAGGATCACCAAAAGGTTCTACGATAATGTGACTGTCATATCGGAAATTGTGAAGAACAACTGGAATAAAATCTGGAACATTAAATTTTAGATTACACATATCATGAGCCGCTCTACGATATTGTCCTGTTAAATGACAATGATCAAGTACTTTTTTATTACCAGGTTCTATGTCAAAGGATTTTTCGCAGATGTGACAAAATTCCGCTTTTTCGTGATCAGATTCTTCTTGAGATGTCAGTTTTATCATTGGAACGATTCTTCTTAAACGATTAAATATATCATCAACTTCGCTAATCAACCGCTTGAAGCCAAACAGCTGGATCTTTACCGTGATATAATTTAATTGGTTTGCATAAACTAGGATCAACGCAACAAACTATTTTATACGCTACTCAGCATGGAATTTGGTTTTGAATTTTTCTTGTACTCGATTGGTTAGGGTTTTTTTCAGGGCCAAGTACAGGTTGAAGTAAACACTCGAAGTCTGCGTATACAACGAAAAGAGTCTTTAGCTTATGATTATGATTAACAAACCGAAATTTTTTTTTTATCCTCGCCTGGCATTGTTATTCGTTGTACATTATTACAGTACTGTAGATGCTTTTGTAGTTTTTTATTGTCAGAACAACCGTGTAAACAACGATAACAGAAGTACTTCTTATTTTAATATTTACTGTACTGTTAACCAACAAGTCCGCTGAAGTTTTTGATCCATGGGTAATGATTTTTTTAAGACAATAAGTTTATTGTCGATTGCGAGGCTGTTTCAGAAATATATCTTGGATAAATGTTTTTATGCTTGTCAAGACCAAATACGTTAACTGAAATATTATTTTGTTTTTCAAACTTTGGTATTTGATTCTCCGCAACCGGAAAGTTAATACCAGTAAAATTTAATTTTGTAACGTGACTAAAATATTTGTCAACGCGATCAGCATTTTTTTCTGCTGGAAACATCGCAGAGAGAAAAGCCCACACTGGAAGCATTTGTTATCAAAGATTTTTTTACATTTATACAGCATTTTTTTATTTTTTATTTTTTGTGGGAGGTCAATATACCCAGTGCTATTAGAGCCGCTACCGCGTAATACGTTATATTTCATTGTGTGAAATAAAATTTCGGTAATCATCTCAAACTTCCAATCAGAACCTGATTCGGTGAATTCTTCTATCTTATTCCAAATTTCCTGGTGTATTTCATCAGCTAGCATTGAAAGATTAGTTCCAAGCAAAACTCGCTTCGATTTTGCGTTAATGAAGGGTCTGCAATTTCTTTATCAGTCGACTGTTCTGTGACAAGCTGCTTTGAGACTATAACGTGATACTGCACTAGGATTTTCAAGCCATTATGTTTTTCAAGCCCACTTTTTATAGTTGGTTCTAACAAATGATAAAGATTTGTAGAGGTAAAGTTTACTTAAACTATTTGTTTATCAAACCAATAGGTGTTGTCAAATCCTCCGGAAGCAGTAGCAATTTTTGAAGCTTCTCCTAAAAGGCTCTTTTTGGCCATATCACTTAACTTCAGCATTGTTATATAATGTACTATCATATCTCTAATTGATTGTTTGATTAGCCCGTCGACCAGTGAGCTACCTGTTTGAAGAATCAATTAGAGATATAAAATGCTTATAGTATAATGGCACAGAATCTGATGAGCGAGCAAGAGGACTATTATGTCCACCCCAAGTACAACATGTACGCGGGAAATATGTTAGGGTCGATGATACACGTCAAATGCGGACAACCGTTTGGTAAAGCAACATCAGCTGGTTATAAGATTAGTGTCAAAAGTGATAATGCCGAGCGAGTTGAAATCCTTAGGAAAGATTTTATTTACACGTTATTTTGTGATGATATCCCAGAAGGAGAACTTGTGTATCATTTCAACGGTGTGGTTACTGATGTCAACATTGAAAATCTTGCTTTGCAAGATGAGTTTCAGCCACATCCGGTATTTGATCTTTACGAGGCAAATGATAAAGGAATTGTTCGAAAACATAAAAATGAAAAAATGCTTGTGAAGATGAATAATATGGGGTATTTTATGATAACGCTACGTGGTAGCAAAACGAATCAATCGCATAGGTTTGCTGGTTATTTATTGCATAGGTTTGTTTACGAAACGTTTAACGGACCTATACCAGATAGTTTAGTGATAGATCACACCAACAGCATTAAAACAGACAATCGTCTGGAAAATCTCATCTTGGAGGGCATTGGAGTTATAAACCCTAACATGCTCTATATATCTTATCTTGTCCATCGTTATATTATTTAAAGCTATATAAAATTATATAATGAGTCTCTTGGAAAGATTAAAGTATATCTATGATACATTAGATGCTAACGTCGACGAAGATGACACAAAGGTCAACGAAGATGACACAAACGTCAGCGAAGTTGATGTTGACGATGACGTTATTGAAGATGATGACAAAGTCATCGTCAACGACGTGACCGCGACGACGTCGTGGGACAAACAATTATGGAAGGCCGACAACCGGTCGATGTAACGTAAAATATCATGTAAAAAATAAATTGAAATTTAATTTTACGGTAGACGAAAATCAGTCGTTTTGGTGGCTGATAAAACCATTTTTAAACATTAGAATTCCAGACCGACAGAAAAATATAAAATTCGATTTTTTATTTGTCAAGATATTTAATCTAATGACGATCTCTGGTGATCGCCAACAATATCTAATATCTTTATGGAAACCTGTAAAATGTAAATCGGTATGACGTAAGTACGAGGAAATTTACAAAAATATTATTTCCCAGCATTTATCTCTTTGATTGGTATCCAACTATTAAATTTATCGCTGTACCCGCGCCACTTAATGAGGCTTTTATAACCACGCTTTTTGATTGCTTGTTCGATAACAAAAACATCTTGTTCAGTTTTCAGTAGTTTTTGTTCGTAAAAACTACCAGTTATGGGTTCCCCGGCTAGATCTTTCAGCGCGATTGTTACGGGTATTGTTAAAATTACTTTATCAACTATGAATACTTCTTCACTCCAGTTCGGAGTAAATCCTTTTACAAATATTTTTTTTTTGTTAATGAAATTCGAACTCGATCGCAGACTTTAAATTTATGTCTGCGATACATGTTTTCGTTTGCAAGAATCGGATTTTTAATCACGTCGTTTGGTGACACTTTACTAGCTCGATGTTTTGTGTTATTGTACTTATCAACGATCTGTGGAAGATCATCAATATACCTGTTAGTGTTTTTAGCTGTCAAATGTTTATGTATCAGCTCGTTTAGTGTACGATTAAATCTTTCAACGACAACGCTTTTTACTTCATTTCCCGTAACATATTTTTTTATGTTATTTTGTTCCAGAAACTGCTCAAATTTTTTTATTAAAAAACTCTGCTCCGTGATCGGTCCAAATTTTATTCGGTTTTCTTTCTGTACTTGTTATTACTTGTTTTATTGCATCGGTTATCAATGTTCCTGTCTTATCTGAAACGGCTACACTAAACGCGTATTTACTAAAAACATCAATAACGTTAAAGAGATACTTCTAATCATCTTTTGAACTGAGCAAGATTTGAGACATCAACTAAATCTATCGCCCAGATATCATCAACGGTATTTGCTACAACCTCACGTCGCGGAAACTTTTTTTAAAGTTTGTGTAGCTCTGATGCTAGATCATCATATAATTCTCTACAAAGACCAAGTTTGTATTTTGTTCCAATCATTCATTGAACCAACCTTCTATCAAATCTCTCTCGCAAGTTTACAGGTTTCATATCTTTAAGATCGTCTAGCATTATTTTATCACAATCTGATTTTGAGTTCTCTGCACGAACGTTATCAGTACGCTCTATATAGCGATAACAAATGTCGTGACGCATTGTTATTGCATCAACTTGATTATAAGGCTCTTGTCCTGGTAATGGATTATCGTTTTCATCTACTTGTTTATCTAGCGGATTATACTGCCCAATATATTTGTTCCCTGATAATGTCCAACCCCCTTTCGGTTTCGGTACTTTTCCAATAAATTTGTGTTCCATCCCAGAACCAATTACTTCCCGGCGATTGCAAGATTGACAATAGGTAACAATTTTATCTTGTTCTATGTAAAGATCTTTATCACAACCACAATTACAACTTCGACTCATCATTATTTTAATCATCGACTAAAATAACTCTATCCACGCCCGAACCTTTTGGCAACGATGGAGTCGTCGAAGAAAGAAAGACTTTTTATTCTACCACAAACAGTACAAATACCTTTTATCATCGTTGTGTTTTTTTTTTTTTCTTCTATTTTTTTCGTCCTTGTTAGGCGTTGTAGTTTTACATTTTACGCAATACGTTATAGTTTGCGACATGTTATATTCGATTGTCACACAAAATTTATTGCTATGTCATCGTTGTTTTTGCTCGGAAGCCTGTCAAATTGTAAAATAAACTTTAGAGGATCGGGATCTCTTGACATCTTCCGGATAAACATAATACAATAATAACCACAAGTTGATGTTCCAACCGGCTGTAGTTGATTAGACGAATAATTTATTTGTTTAAATTTTTTAAACATATATTTTTTTATAAGTTCACTCGGAGGAAGTCCGAATGAATCAAAATAATTATTATTAAACAGCAACCCAATGCGTTCCAGATCCATCATCGAAGTTTTGTATGTTAATGATACACGATCCACCAAGTTCATCTTTGAAAAACATTCAACGAAATCCGTTTATGACTTCGGATTTTAATTTTTCAAGTAAATCAAAATTACTCAACCGGGACTGGTCCCTGGTAGTGTCATTCCGCGTCCGATTCCTAGTAGATTCTGAAGCAGACTTCCCGCTAGTTCCGCTAAAAGTGAAGCTATTGGAATAAGTCCTCCTATTTTGTTTTCCTTGGCGACTTCGACTTTGTCGTTGTTTTCTTTTTTTGGTTGTTGATCTGTTTTTTAGCTGGCATTATATTATTTATTGTTACAAAAAACTAACACGTTGACAAAATCACTGAAGATAGATCTTTTTGATACCATCTCCAGATACCGCCTTTTTAGGTGCTCTTGATACTGGTCCTGATGCTGCTGCTAGCCCCAGCGTTCCTAGCACAGGTAAAATCTTTTGTATTGCGTTAGCTTTTATAGAAAGTGCTGGTCCAAAAAAATCTGCCGTGTTTTGACATCAATGTTACTTGTGCAACAGATATTTTAAGAACAAACGATTTTCCTGAAATCGCTTTGCGATCAAGTTTATCGATTTGTTCTTGCGTGAACATTACTTTGACCGCTGTTTTATTTGATGTTGCCGGTGATATCATTAAAGAAACAGAACGGCGTTTAACAACCGCTGCTGATAGTTTTTCAACTTGACCGGGCCTTAGGTATATTTCTCGAGTTGTGTACTCGATTTTCATTATATCAAGGTTGTTAGATTAAACTTGTACAGCCATTCTTCCTTTAGTCGCGTCAATTGTCAAGAATCTATCACTTACGACTAGAGCATATACGTTATACTGCTCAGCTAGAGCCACACCAAGCGTGAAAGTAACTTCAATATCAGCTGTAGATCTTATAGCTCGTTCGGATTGTTTTGATACGTCGAAGTAAAAGATTGGGTATAGCGACCTAAGTTCATCGACAGTTTTTTGGCTTCCACTATCAGCGTCCTGGTATTTTTGTATTGCTTCCATGAGGTACGTGTAAGCTCTTATAACGTTTTTAGTTTCATCATTAGCAAAATTACATTCCATTGTTAGTTCGGGATATTGTTTCGAAGTTATCCTAACAAATATTCGCCTGACATCGGAATTGTTCATTTCTTGATCACCGCGACGCGCCTGTCGTTGAAATACAACAAACAAGTGTCGCGGTGATTGTTCACTGGGGGCGGTTTCAACACGCCACGTGTAATCAGTTGTGGTAGGAATTGCTGTTTGATAAATTTTGTTCTGCTGGAAATATATCTTTTTTGTCCACGCTGTCAACGTCGACTCAAGTTCCATCATCTTACTCGTTATGGCATCCATAACGCTAATCTTGTAATAACAAATTGTCCTTCAGCTACTCCATCGGCATGCATTATACAATCGTTTTGTTCCGCTCGATCTAAAATAAGAGTATGTTTTAGTCCGCGAAAAACTTTGTTGTGATCGCGACAAAATCCAAATATTGTGCTCAACGGAAGCATCATTGTTACTTGTCGAGATTCTGCGGCAAACACTTTTCGCTTGGCATATCCTTCGTTATATTGCTGTCGTCGTATTTTTGTGACCGCTAATCTTATTGAATCCCCTATCTCAGCTGCATCATTAGCAGCTGGATTGGCGATTAGATTATTGTTATCTGGAGCAGGAGCACCAGCACCAGTAGGAATTCACTTGAAACAGCTGCCGCGAATGAGATATCTTTAAACCACATCATGTTAGTGCCAACTGATCTTGAGTAATCATCGCTAAACGAGACGATGTTAAGTATTGTACTTGCTACGGGAAGTGCATTTAGATGTCTTTCACGGTTTGATTGGCCAACTGGAATTTAACACTTATAAATAAACTCCAACCGTTATTGTCGTGAGCAATTTCGGTACCAGCTGAAATATTACCGCCAAGTGCTGTTAACACTTGACCACATACTTTTAACACCGCCTTATGCGGCAATAAAATGACATCCTCATCTCTTGTGTTAAAAGTTCTAACTCCGGCCTTATTTGGTTCATTTGAATTTTCATTGAGATACTCGACGTCTTCAAACTCTGTTACAGTGTCGTCAGTATCATGTTCCTTGTCGAGATTAAGAAAAATTTTAGCTGACATTATTTTATAATAACCACACAAAATTTCGACGATTAAAAAGCAGCAGGATTCATTGGCTTTGTTTTATTTACAAGTTTACGTACTATTTCTTCACCGTGTGGCGATATTAATTTTTTGTGGTAGCTGTCTGTTTCTTTTGTTGGTGCAATATCTGATACTGCTGGTTTTATTTCGACATCTGAAGGTGGGCTGACTTTAAGTTTATCGGCGATTGTTTGTCTGACTGCAGTGGCAGCCGCAGTCTCAAAAGATTTACCTGCGTCAAGTGCAATTGGTGCTACTTTACGCGCTATTCCTGGTATATTCTCAGCAATTGTTGTAAATATATTTCCAAAAAATTCACCGATGTTTTTACTTGTATAAATTTTTCTTCGTCTCATCTTGTTATAAAATATAGGTTTACAAAATTAATTTTGCACGCGTAGGTATAAGTAATACATGACAATTGCATTGTCAAGATCTATTTGTCGCCCAGATTGATCTGTTAGTTGCATTGTTATACTTGTTATTTGATTTTGAAGATTAATCGGATAGTATATTAATTGTCTAGAAGTAATTTGCATCAGTGATCCTGGAAGAACATCTGGTGAAAAACTATAAATAGTTTGACCTTGGCTCCCTAACGCTGAATAAGATCCTAGTGCAATAGATCAATTGATTCAAATTGTATCTACTTCTGTTATTTAACGGGTAAATCTCCATCAGACGATATACTTTGTTCTGCAACACTGCCGCGTTGTTGATGATTAAAACCAAGCAACGATGCAATACTAGTGGCTGGTGAAAAATCGGTTATCAAATTATATTCTAATGTGATTCTAGCTCGTAGTATATTATAGTTCGGAGTTAACTCAAAATTGTCTACGGCGGCTCCATTTTTTGTTATTAGTTCTTTAATCGTTTTATTGGGACCAGTTATTTTATTCGCTCCTTGAGGTATTTTGACTGTTACCCACGCGCCAGGATTAAATGTAAAGTCGTCGTTGACGTTTGTTTTTACATTTGCCATTGAATGCCATATCGTAGCAGAAATTAATCCAGTTTCGTATTGTTTATTTAAAACTAGTTCTATTGGTAGTTTGTAAGAGACAGAAAAGTTTGCGCGGTTTTTTGTCGTTTGTGACGAATCGAGTAATAATGTCGGTGATGTTAGTGACATTATATCAATGTTGTTAGATTATTTTACACGATAAGATCACTGTGTAAAATTTGGTACTCGGATGATGTAGTAATCCACTTGATCGAAGATGATCTAATATAACAATGATCTCGTTGTCAATTTCTGTGCTTTTATTACCAGCTTCTTTCGACGATATCAACAACATAAGTCGGTCAAATATTCAGCGGTGGATACAAACAGTTTAACTCCAGATCCAGTTGTTTCTGTTGTTCTGTTCTTTTTGTTCTTTCCTCTGGTAATCTTCTATCTCGTTCGCTTTCATACTTACCAAACAGTCTTTTGAAAGGCCATGATTTACTATAACCTCCTGGTCTATTTCGATACTGTAATGATGTTTGAAGCATTACTTCAGCAATAATTCCTTCTCTTATATATCATATGTTTTTCATAAACTCCTTTCCTCTTTTATTGTTTTTATTTCTTCATCAGCATTTAAACCAGCTTTAATAAATCTTCTTAATTTTTCTGTTAAATCTTTAAATTTTTCTTCTGGCTAATTTCGAATATTGCCAATGTCTTCGATGTTATATTCACCAATAAAATTATAATATTCTTCATCTAATATTTTAACACGTGCATATTTCAATAAAATCTTATCTGATTTTCGACAGGATTAAATGTAAAGCCGTCGTTGACATTTGTTTTTACATTTGCCATAGAATGCCACATCGTAGCAGAAATTAATCCAATTTCGTATTGTTTATTTGGATCTAGTTCTATTGGTGGATTGTAATAGACAGAAAAATTTGTGCTGTTTCTTGTTGTTTGCGACGAATCGAGGAATAATGTTGTTGATGTTAGTGACATTATATCAAGGTTGTTAGATTATTTTACGCGATAAGATCACTGTGTAAAATTTGGTACTCGGATGATGTTAGTAATCCACTCCAGTCTAAGATGATCTAATATATCAACAATTTCGTTGTCGATTTCAGTGCTTTCATTACCAGCTTCTTTCGATGATTTCAACAGCATAAACTTTAACGCCAGATCCGGTTGTTTCTATTTCCTCTGGTAATCTTCTATCTCGTTTGCTTTCATACTTATCAAACAGTCTTTTGAAAGGCCATGCTTTACTATAACCTCCTGGTTTATTTCGATACTGTGTTGCTGTTTTAAGCATTACTGTAGCGATAATTCCTTCTCTTATAACATCATATGCTCTTAATAAATCTTTATTATTTGTTAAACTTTTTATTTCTTCATTGGCGTTTAATCCATCCTCAGTAATGTTTCTTAAATTACTTATTAAATCCTTATATTTTTCTACTGGCCAATTTCGAATATTGCCAATGTCTTTGATATTATATTAGTGCTATTAGTTATGCTCAGTTAAAAGGAGGACTCGCCCCGTATTTAAGACAATCTGGTGGACCAATTTCAGGCAACATAAATATGAGAAACAACAAAATAACAACAACATATGTTCCAGTCAACCCTAATTATCTGACGAATAAAGAGTATGTTGATAGTATATCTAGTGGTGGTGTAAACGAACCAAAAACAATGTTGGGTATATTTCAGCACTTTTTAAGGTAACTGATAACCGAGTTAGGTTTGAGGTAAGAGCATCACCGCATTATCCTGAAAATTATCCTCATCACGCTTTCTCTGATGGACAAGAATGGACGACTAACGGAGAAAACAAAGACTTTTGGATCAAAATCAAATGTCCCGTTGCAGTTGCTATTTGGCAATTTCATTTGCGCAGTCGATTAAACTCTAGTGTTGGGCGAATTTATAACTGGCGATTAAAGGGATCAAACGATGATATCAACTGGATAATACTGTACAGTACAGAAGACACGTATATTTCAACAACACAATACTTTACAATTCCAACTGAGAATACTATTAACAAGTACTTTTATTTTCGAATTTATGTTGTCGCTGCTGAAGATCCGTTTCCGGGATTGACAGCATTTCAAACATACACACTCGATGATCAAATTTAATCTAATATTGTATAATAAATGTCAGAACCACCAATTATAACCGTTGCAAGAGAATTTTATGATAATGTGTTTAAGCTAGACAAAGATGTCAATAGTGGAGTAGTTTCTAGAGACGAATTATGAGAGAGAAAGAGATAGAATCGAATTTATGAAACAAATTAATTTTAATTTAATAAACAATCCAACATTATTAGAATATCAAAAAGATTTTGCTCGCGTTATGCATATGCGAGGACCACAACTAATAGAAGCAATAAGAAACTTTGATATTATAAAGATATACTGTCATCCTGATGATTGTCTAGAAGAACAAGAAAAGTTGAAATCCTGCTGAAAAAAGTATTGCTCGAGCTTGACAAGGAAAATATTGATAAAATAATTAAATCAAATCTGATAAGAGTACGAGCTGATGGTGGAAAAGCGCAGGAGGAAAAACGAATAAACGATAATCATGGTCGACTCGACAAACTAGCGGAATCTAAAAAATAAATTTAATAAGAAACAAAAAATTATACCATAGTTTTTCAAAGCGAGAAAATTTTAAGCATCTCGGTATGTACTACCACAACAAACAAACCCTGGTTGAAATCGCTATTTTAACAACGAATACAACGTTGATTATTAAAGTGTACTCAAACGCAATTCTACCAATGATGCGTAAAAAACCAGAATTTGATCTAGTTATTGTTAACAAATCTCTAGGGATAATCAAAGATCTTAACGATGAAATTAGCAATTTCAGTGATGTTGAGCGAGAAAAGTTTTTTGAAGAAGTCGAACAAGCAAGGTTGAAAGGAAAGATTGATTCTCACTACGAGATAAGTGAAGAATATGATGTTCCACTTCCATCGCTTCAACGCTCTAGACAACTGTCAATACGAAATTTCTACAATGATATCGAGAAAATGCTCACGAAACCATACGAAAAATTAATGTTAAAAGTAGGTTCTGTTATTGGTCTTCTCACAATTGAACTAGACAGACTCCGAAAAGTAATGCTAATAAATTTTATAGTCGCATACGCAATTATCAGACAAAATCGTGTCCTCAAAAATTTTACGTTGGATCATATAAGCTTGGTACTCGGGTTTATTGATGAAACAGAAAGAGAATACGGTAATTTGGTAAATAAAACAGATTTGTATGAACGTGAAGTAGAAAACGCGTTTGATTCCTACAGTTGGTTAAAAAAGAGGCATTAACAGATGAATGATATAAGGATACTTCGTCTGATGTTTATGACAAGTATAGAGATTTTATAGCTGATCCTAACAATAATAAGTTTCGTGAGTTTCTTGATTCAATTGTTGGTATTAGAACTTTTAATATTGTATAAAAATTGTAGACAAATATTGTATAATGAAAAAACAGATCATCGATTTCAATCATGTTTCAGAAGAAATTTCAAAACAGGATGTAGATGCACTAATACAATCTTACAAATTTTGTCATAAAAACCTTTGGTGTGTAAAACAATGTTACAAGTATTATATTAGAATACTTCGAGTAATATCATATTTACCACTGCTAATGACTGGCTCTGGTATAATCTCAAGTGAAGCATCATCAAACCCGTTTTTATTAATAATATCCGATGTTGGTGTTTCTCTTGCAACAGCGTGTAAAAAAAAATTGAGCCTCGACTTGAGACTAAAAAAAATGCCTGCAAAACAGCAAGTATCACTTATAAAAAATTACTTGATCAGATACAATTTTTTTACGACTTGTAAAATATGATATGGACGATTCAATACGCGAGTTTCATATTATTGACAGTATGTTAACAGATATTCTACCAATGAGAGTTAGCAGGTATGAAAAAGATTATCAAAAAAAAAAAAAAAATAAAATAAAAAAAAAAAAAATATGGTGATGATAGGGTATGAAATTTTATCTAAACTTTAAAAATAATCTGACATCTGAAACCTCACACGTAAAAAAATTTGCCTGTCCTGATGGGTGGAGGTCTCTGGTACAGGGAATTTGTACTTGTACAGAGAAATGGAGGTCTCTAGTACAGAGATATGTCTCTGAGCCAGAATCCTCTTGTGATGGAAAAAATATTATAGTTGTTGGGAGAGGGATGTATAGGAGTGTCTGTGATAGGGAAATCGTACTTAATGAGAGTGTCTGGCACATGGGGATATAATCCTTGAGCCAGAATCCTCTTATGGTGAAAAAAAAAATTTTGCTGTTGGGAGAGGGATGAATGGGAGTCTCTGGGATAGGGAAATCGTACTTAATGAGAGTCTCCGGCACATTCCTTGAGCCAGAATACTTATTATCATCTACTACTTTATCGGCATAAATATATCAAAGTTGCAGGACGAAGACATTGACAGATATAACCAAAACATCCTTGAAGCGATCAATGAGGCTGCCATAATTAGCATCCCCAAAACAGGAAAAAGGACAATTTAATTTCAAAATTGCCCGTTCCATGGTAGAACGATGACTGCAAAAACATAATCAAACAAAAGAAGAAAGCCCTAAACAAATTCCGGCACACAGGTCTATCAACAGATTATATGGAATATAAAGCCAAGGAAAAACAGGCAAAACTAGGTATCCTAAAATCGAAGGAAACATCATGGCAAACATATTGCTCCTCTTTGATATTAAGCAATGCAATTCTAAGCAGGTTTGGAGAAATGTAAAAGTCAATAGTGGCAACAATGGCAACAACATACCCAGCATCAATGGAGCGATAACCAACAAAGATAAAGCTGATCATCTGGCAAAACATTTTGCCGGAATAAGTAGCAATTCAACAACTCAGCACGATTCCAGGCAAACCGAGCAATAGTAGAAAGTAGGTATTTTCATCTTTTTACTGACATGAATCCCAAATACTTCTCTCTTAATGCTGATTTTTCCGTGGAAGAATGAAAGATAGCTATTGGAGACAAAAAATACACCTCAACAGGAGAAGATAACTTAGGATACGAATTTTACAAACCCAACCCCCCCCCCCATATCGAGGAAGTCGTGCTTGACATGATAAATAAATCTTGAAAGACAGAACAAATACCCCAAAAATGGAAAGAAGCGATAGTCATCCCAATCCCAAAAGCCGGTAAAGACCCAACCAAACTAACATCTTACAGACCAGTCTCATTCACCGACACTATTTGTAAGGTGATGAAGACAATGATTAACAACAGACTCAAACATCACCTTGAAAGTAATAATCTTATCTCAAAAAACCAAAGCTGCTTCCGTAACAAAAGATCCAACGTGGACCAGCTAGTAGGGCTTGAGTCGCGCATTAAACTAGCATTTAACGCTAAAAGAAAATGCGATCGACATCTCATAGCGATTTTTTTAGACCTTGAGAAAGCCTTTGATCTGGTTTGGACCGATGGCCTTATCGCTAAACTGAACCATTATGGTATCAATGGATACATGCACAAATGGATTCATAATTTCCTAAAAGGAAGACAAATCAGAACCAGAATAGGGGACCAGTATTCAGAAAACCACGAACTAGAAAACGGTACCCCTCAAGGAAGTGTGTTAAGCCCAGCTCTCTTTAACATCATGATCAACGACATTGAACACGCTGTCGATCTTAGAAAAATCGACTTATCACAATTTGCGGACTACAGTGGCATATGGAAGACGGGAATCCATATAGCCAGCAACTAATCGCTGATCTACAAACCAATCTAACAAATATTGGTAAATGGGCTGACAAATGGTGGTTCAAGATATCAAAGGCGAAAACAAGTGGAGTCTTATTCTCCCCTAAGGCCATGTACATGATATAACCTCCCACACTCTACATACAAGGCGAACCCATTATATTTGGCAAAGTAGCTACATTTCTGGGTATGTATTTTGATCAACATCTCACATGGAAACACCACATGAACGAATTAATACGCAAATGCAATGGTGACCTAAACCTCCTCAAAAACATCAAAGGATTAAAGTGGGGAGCCGATTCAGACACATTTGTAACGCTTTATAGGGCCCTAATAAGATCAAAATTGGACTACGGGTGTCAAATCTATGCCTCAGCCAAACCCTCCCTCCTCCAACGGCTAGACATAATCCAAGCCAAAGCCGACTTGGCAGCTAAAAATAAACTCACTGACCCTAATCCCACATATATTGAGTACAGCATCCAAGAGATCTATAGCATGATATCCAAAACAATCACGTCGAAATGGCAAAAGGAGTGGGATTCGTGTACCAAGGGTCGTACGTTGTACTCGATGCAAAAAATAGTGAGTCGGAAAACCAAAGCCCCATTAATAAACAACAAGCATAATCAACAAGTCATTTATAGAATCAAAACTGGCAAAACTCTACTGGCAGGCAGTATGGGGAAATATATTCAATTCATCAAAGAAAGAAGAACTAATTGTCCCCACTGCCCCAATACTGAGGATCTCATACACGTATTTAATGTTTGCCCCAGATACAAAATAGCAAGAGAAAAACTAATCATTTCTCTTAAAGACATTAGCTCTCCCTTCACCTATCCGGAATTTCTATCCCAGAGCAACCCAAACCCGAAGCTCACTAACAAAACCATATTGGTTTTCCTAAAGGAGATAGATAAAATAGGAAAAATCTAATGCTATATCATAACAAAGGCAATTTGATAAATGCAATACCACCCTTTTCCTTTCATTGATATACTCATATTTGGAACAAAATCGCACCAAAGACGGATCGTTTAACTGATGCCGCTTCCACGCTGGCGGCTGAGTATTTTCAATACGCCTTTGTGAATTTTTGACTGTGGGTGGGTGGGTGGGTGCGGGTGTGGCATACGGTTATTCACCCAAGTAGGGGTGGTCCAGCCTGTGCGCGGGCCGATGCTTCACCTGCACCCACTGCTTACTACAGTACTGCAGGCGGCGTTGGTGGCATGATTCGCCAAGCAATGCAATAAGCGATAAGAAAATAAGCAATGCAGTAGTGACTATTGTTCCCATTCTCTTACACTTATTATATAAACTCTATAACTGAGTTATCCCTTTCAGCCTAATTCCATCATATTCATCTCAAATTCAAAATGGTCACATAAATTACACTTAAACGAGTCGTGTGGCTGGTGGCTCTCCCATAGGGGCAACTATGAATTTAATAGACGGCTTTATGAATATTAACCTTGGTTGGGAAATGGGTGCGCAGGTAGTATATGGTTTATCACCCAAGTACGGGTGGTCCAGCCTGTGCGCGTGCCAATACTGCAACTGTACTCATCACCTACTACGGTACTACAGGGGTATCAGAAATGCGGGTCGTTATGCAATGCAATAAATTTGCAGGTATTATATGTAGGCAGCCCACCAATCCAAATTCTCCAAAAACACAACTAACAATCTATTTCCTTCTCCTTTCTACATCTCGTAACATAGTGGATCATTAATAGACCACCAATCAAATTGACCCATAAACCTAGTCATTATAAGGTGGCTAAAACACCAGCCGTCAGGACCAGCTGCACAATGCGGCAACGATTCGACTAAAAATGTATTAAGTATAATATAGGACCTTAATTTATCCTTATAAGGTGGCAAAAACCCAAGCCGTCAGGTCCAGCCACACAATGTGGCATTCAAACTAGTAGATAAGAAATATGACCCAAAATTATCTCTATAAGGTGGCTAAAACCCAAAGCCATCAGGCCCAGCCGGACAATGTGGCAACTAAACCAGATAATCAATAGATATGGCCCAAAAGAACCGAATTATAAGGTGGCAAAACCCAGCCATCAGGCCCCCCGCACAATGCGGAAAGGTGAAAAACTTAATTATTAAATAATCGTAGGTAGATCCACTGTGCCACTTTTCCACTATAAACAACACAAATATTTTTTCAAAATCTAAATACGGCACGACGCCACCATTTAATATTCGGAAAATGGGAACCAAATTTATGATCCAGGACATCTTGTGCGCCAGTGAGTGCGTGTGGGCGTTATTCCCACTCACCACACGCCCAGTGAGACAACATTGTCTCGAAATTGATGAATCAGTTAGCACACTGTGTGTGCATTAAAGCGTTGGGGGAAGTGGCACTTTTCCGTCCCCCTCTAAAAAATCTATTAGCTCCCTATGGGGGCATTAAACGATCGCGCATGCCCAAGTGGGCGAATGCGACCTTAATTCCAACTCAGCAAGCAAGCAGTCTGACCATATATTCTTACATAGCTTCTTACGATATATTCTTACATACCTTAATTATCTTCCATCCTCACACTAACGGATCATGTAATTAGTAGTGCTGTCAGACGGTCCCTCTTTGGCACTGTGGGCAGTACCATAAAAGTGATCCGTCATGTAATGCAATAGAAGTACAGGAATTCCACTAAATAGATAAAGATTCTATAATTTATTCACGCTTACCTACCCTTCCCACCATCCCATTCTGCTTCAACAGCATTACAAACTTGAAACAACATCTCAACAATGGAATCATGTAATTGGTGCCGCTTTCGTACAGGCTGCTATGAATTCAGATAGACGCCTTCTATGTAGCTGCAACAAGGGGGAAGTGAGTGCGGAGGTGGCATACGGTTGATCACCCACATAAGGGTGGTACTTGCCAGTGCGCGGTCCGATGCTACACTTGCACCTACTGCCCCCTATGGCACGGCATGCGGCATAAAAAATGTGATCCGTTAGGCAGGCAATACAAGTACAGGAATTCCAAAAGTGGTTGGCAGACGAATCACCCCCCCCCCATGACTATTTCTCCTCATACAGATACAACCTTGCTAACAATAACTTCTCTCTTCTTTCTACATCTCGTGATATGGTGGATCATTTAAAACGTAAGCTAACTAAACTGGCCCACTACATTTAGATACTATAAGGTGGCTCAAATCCCAGCCATCAGGACCAGCTACACAATATCGCAACGACTCGTTTACCTAACTTAATAAACATAGCGTACGACCCCAAATTAGCTTTATAAGGTGGCCAAAATCCAAAGCCATCAGGACCAGCCGCACAATGTGGCACCTTAATTAATTATGTAGGATATAGGACCCAAAATTAGACGTATAAGGTGGCAAAACCCAATAATCAGGCCCCCGCCCAAGGCGGAAACCATTAGAATTAAAATAAGTCTCCCCAAATATTAACCTTTTAAATAACTTCCCAATAAAATATCTTACGTTGATCCACTGTATCAACGCTTCCTCTACAAACAGAACAAATAATTTTTTTTAAAATTCATAAATACGTCAAGACGACAACATTTACCTTTCGGAAAACACGGGAACCAAAATTAACCCGGATGTACAGCACCTTCATCCTGTAAACACCGACCCTGCCTTGCCACTGCCGGACATTTTGTGCTTGCCGTATGAGTGAGTGCATGTGGGTATATTCTCCACTCACCACATGTCCCGTGGAACATTACGTCCCGAAAACGGACAAAATCAATTAGCACACTTTGTGTGCATTAAAGCGACGGGGGACGTGGCACTAAATCGTCCCCCTCGAAAAAATCAATCAACTCTCTGTGGGGGCAATAACCGGTCTCGCATGCCCTAGTGGACGAATGCGACCTAACTCCAGCTAACGCAACTAACGTAACGTAACAGTCTGACCATCCATTGTTGACTCGTCAACCTATGAAGATGTGTTCAAGACTAGCAAAACTGAACAAAGCCCACGTGAATTTACATAAAACCTGATACCCAAGCCTGATGAGACTGAAAATGTCAGAATGTTAAAAGTGGTCCAAGACCTGATAGAAGAGGCGTTTAAAGACGAAATCAAGAAGGAGCAAGAAGAATGGACCGAAAAGTACAGACTTCAGAAACAGCAGAGAGCAGCAGCAGCAGCAGCAACAACAGCAGGAGCCAGACATAGGTTTTGTGGACTGTCATGTTGACATGAAAGAGTTCTCCTTTTCCTTCCGAAGAAGCAGACCCTATCCTGTCGGAAAGCCTGCAGCCAGACGGGGACGTAATCTTAGACGATAAGAGATTGCCATAACCCCCAAGAAAACAGCCCTTTTCAGGGTTACTCCAAACAATCTGTAAAAGACATACTATTCATTTGCCAAAATTTGTCTGTCTTTTTGTGTTGGTAGGTTAAAAAGTAGAAGTGTGCCTATAAACACTTCGTTTCTCAGGCTTGTTAGATAGTGTGTGTGTTTTTATATGTATGAGTGATAACAAAGTGTTTTTGTAGGAAAAAAGTGAATGTGAGTGTTCCTTTTAGGTCCGCGCGTTCCATGTTATTGATAATGAGTGGGTATTGTTAGTTTGTGTGTAAGGGGATGTTTTCCTTCACGTCCGTGCTTCAGGCATATAAACCATAGCGTTCGTCAGTCTGGCTATTTTTGGAAAATGGGATCTAAATTAGCTCTGGATGTTTCAAACGGCTCCCTTCCTAACTACATCCCTACCATCCAACCCTCGTCCGGACATTCAATCATGCTGTGCTGTGCACGCATTAAACCTACTACCCCGAAGAGCGTGTCATCACTGTACCCGAGTGGCGCTATAAGTGGGATATAATCCCCCAATAACCGATGCAGTGGATGCAGACTTTCTAGCGATGAGCATGGGTGCTTCTAATCCCGCTCGTCGTTTGTCCCGTGGGATTTCAATGTCCCGAAATCGGACACAATTAAGTAGCACACTCTGTGTGCTTTAAAGCGTTAGGGGATGAGGTTCTTCTTCCGTCCCCTCGAATAATTAAATAGTCCGCTAATGCGGAATTTAAATCGTCGCGCATGCACTATGTGCACAAGCGACGCTAATACAATCTTGTCATTATCAATCTGGAAACCGCAGAGTTCACTCGTTAACGTTCAAGATGAGTAGAATCACAAAACTGTTGGAGCTCCAGATACATCTGGAATATGCTAGGCGACTCATGGACGAACTAGCCATGGAGGCAATCCAGGAAGAAACTAGAATTGAAGAGGAGGAAAAGGAAAAGAAGAAGAAAGAAGAAGAGGAAAAGAGAAGAACAATTTTTCCTCACCATATCATGAGACAGGTATGTGAGGTCAAACCTACAGTGAGCACACTGCCACTACCACCACCACCACGTCAACCACATTCACAGCCACAACCACTACCAAGAGCCGCTGTCCTCCAGACAGAAAACTGGGAGGAGGAGTTGGAAAGACAGCGGCAAGAGTGTGAGCCGCAACGAGAGCAACTACGATATCCACAGCATCCACGGGTGCAGAATAGAAGGAGGCAAGAACATGTCTTCACTATCCCTCAACGAAGGAATGGGATAGTGAAGCAACTCAAGCCCCCCTCTGCACTCACATCCACACGCAATAATTGGGAGAATTACTGGAGTCGGTGATGCGTGTGTGGTGCCCGACCTGGGAGGTGTCAGCATTAACCAGGTGCATCTGAAGTTAGAAAAAACAGCCCTTCTCAGGGTTAACCAGATTTCTAGAAAAGAGAGACTAATCAAGTTGCCAATCATATAATTATGTGTGCGTTTGTGTGTGTGTGTGTGTTTTTGTTTATGCGTGTGTGTGCTTGCGTGTACGTGTGTGTGTGTGTGTGTGTGTATTTGTGTGTGTGTGTCTTTCCCCTTAGCAAACCCCTTGTCCCCACACTCTTGAGTGTTTGTTTTGTGTGAAGTAGTGCCACTATAAACACTAACTCCTTTGCTAATGTGATTGTATGTAATGGTGTGTTTTGTACATAACAAAATTTCCTTCTCCAACTATATATTGATAGAAAGTATAGTGGTTTTGTTAGTATTAGTGTGTTGTTTTGTATAAAAATTTATTTTAGGTTAGCACTCTCATCTTTATGGGCTGTTTGGTAAGTGATATGGGTAGTTGGTAAGAGGGATGTTTTCCTTCACGTCCTTGCTTGAGACATATATAATGTGAAGCGTTCGTCACGATTTCCACCCGTCCAAACACCAGATGCCCGAATGAGACGTTATAGTCGCCGACCAATGGCGACGGACGTCTCTTACTGCTTGGTTGAGACCTGGTGGTAATTGACTGTAACCTTAAATAAGCTTGAGTGTGTGTTGGGTCTATTCCCTCTCAAGCTAAGGCCCCTAGCTGGCGTTATTTGGCTGCACCAATACTCAGTCGATTCGCCAGCTAGTTTAAATGAAACATCTTGGGCCAATTTAGCAATCCTCTTTGAGGATATTAAAGCCTGGGGGATGAGGTACTTTTTCCTTCCCCCTTGTAATTTAACAGTATGCAATGCATACATAAACCAGAGGTACATGCACAGTAAGTGCGCAGGCCTCTATAATTCAAATGAACAGAACAGAACAGTGTAATTTCCAGTCTGCAGCAAACGTAGCAGAAGGAACACGTACTACTAATAGAGCTAGCAATGGATTATTTTCTAGCTCAGGCACTGAATGCACTGAAAGGACTAGGCCTTACAGTTGCAACAGGATGGAGCCTTAGAGCGCAAGAGAAGAGTACAACTCTACTCTTGATCTGGGAAGCAAACAACACAAAAGAAGAAATAAGGCCCAGGAGTCGGAAGAGGAGAAACACATGGAAGCCGAGGGGCCAAAGGACCCACTCTCCCGACATTTCCTCCACTCCGACTCCACAAGAGGACAACCGCCAGCAGCAATCCCAGCCCAATACTCAAGCAATAGGGGCCAGGCGGAGGGATCTGACTGCCCAGGAAATTCCGGTCCACGTTCCGACGACCCAATCAAAAGATAGACAGGATACATTTGCAAGTGTGATAGCACATACTCCTGTTAAACAGGCAACAGCAACAAGGCAGGAAGTTCCCCGTGATGAGGTAACAGCCGATCTGGAAATGTCTTCTTTCAGCGAAGAAATAGCGGAAGTAGAAGAAGAGGCAGAGGAAGAGGAAGAGGAAACTGACCCCACTCAAAAGGAGTTCATCTACATGGGACTAGGGCCAGCGCTAAGTGACGTTAAAAAGGCGGGAAACTACATCAGCGCCATAAAATATTTAGCCTGGAGGTCCCTAGATACCCTCAAACCCAGACCAACCCAATATGCATTTGGATTCAGAATTCTCTCCACATAATATGAAGACGCCTACGAAAACTATCCAATCTGCAAACTGGTGGAGGCAGCCATTTTTATCCGTATATTGTTTACCTAATATTGAACAAACTTTTATTATGTCGCATAGACATTTTATTCAAAACTTGTCAGGGACTTATTCTTTATGTACACTACGTACTAGTATGATTGGCTTGATAGGTGATAGGAAAATTCAAGACTTAATGGATTAGGTTAATTGCAGAGGTGGCTCACACATTATTGGCTTATTTTATACGTCCATTAGTACAACTGGACTGAATTTGAAATAAGTACGGGCCGCCGTTTTTGGGGCGTACACGACATCCATTACTTCGCTTCACACCGGTTGCCGAGTCACTTTCCTCCTTTGCCACACTTGGACTCCTATATATGGACGGAATGTGGAACGATTTCCACCCGTCCAAACACCAGGTGCCCCGATGAGACGTCATAGTCGCTGACCAATTGCGACTGACGTCTCATACTGCTTGGTTGACACCTGGTGGTAGCGCTTCTACTGAATTCCATCATACCTGAGTGCGTGTTGGGTCCAATCCCACTCAAGGAAAGCCCCTAGATAGTGCCGTGGCGGAGTGGCATGTGGTGCATGGTTAAACATGCTGCATGGGCGGACTGGAGACTCATTTTTATGGATGAAGAAAGATAATCCGGAAATACCTCCATGAAAACGAGTCTCCTCTTATACTGAGGAGAGTGCTGATGAGGTTAGAAGTTTCGCACTTTCCCTTCAGCATTCAAGCAGCAGAGAGGGTGAACCCTACAACTTTGTAGAGACCTTATTTTTGAAATTTAAGGGTTCCTACGAAGGCTGAAAAAAAAGTTTTTGCCTTAACAGTAAAAACTTCTCTAATTGACCAGATTTTTTCTGATTTTTTCACGTACTGGTCACTACGCGTATGTCGTTCACCCTCTCTGCTGCTATGGTTTTTATCCAAAAATTGTATCAAGTCCGTTACGATATCTTGACCTCGGATCATGTAAATTTATTGTTACAAAACCAAAGGGAGCAGCTTGTGCTTTTGAAAAGAAAATTTTAAATTTGTTCATGTCCATGTCCCCAGAACACCAAGTATAATAAATATTTTGCAGCGTATGATTATCAACTCCGTTGAACACAACTAAAATGTTACAGTTATCCCTGATCACTTTTGGAATTTGTATATAACGCTGTGTAACATAAATCACGTCTGTGTTTTTGTGACGGCCTCGTGAAAATATCCGAGCTGGATTGGATTGTTTGTCCAGCATGACATCATCGTATACCACGAGGTTATTAATGAATCCATCCAGATCATCTACAGATGGCGCTTCATCAATATCAGTAATAAAGTCTATGACTTCACTGTCTTCATGCAACAATTTTGCGTTTTCATTAAAATCTTTAAGTACTTCGTAACATCGCTGATCATCTACAGATGGCGCTATCAAATACAATTTATCCCACTTGAGCCATCTCATTATTAGATTAAGTAATAATTGCGTCTTTCCACTTCCAGATGGACCTATTATAATCATTCTGATAGAATTTGGTAATGCTGGATGGTGCTTTACTGGCTCTTGTTTTCGTGTCGCAGAAAAGTCAATTATATCCATATAATAAATAATATGAGTCTATATTGTGTTCGATGCCGAGCACCTACACATACTGCTGAATTAACGACAATAACAACAAAAAATAAAAGACGCGCACTTACAGGTAAGTGTGTGAAATGTGGCACCAAGAAATATAAATTTATTTCATCAAAGACAGGTGGTGATATCGCAGCTTTATTAGGAAAATTACCAGGAACTCCATGGGCTAAATACCCTGGTGAGAAACATTTACCCGGATATAATTATTGTGGTCCAGGAACTCGACTTGATATCCGACTTGACGAACGAGATCAACCAAAACCAGAAGAGTATCCAGTAAATAAGATTGATCAAGCATGTCACATTCATGATGTTGCTTATAAAAATCCAGATTTGCAACAGCGGCATCTCGCAGATGTGAAATTGATTCACGCATTAAATTCTATACCTAATAAATCTCTCAGAGAAAAAATCGCTAGTTTTCTAGTAAAAACTGCTATGAAAGGTAAACTAGTGCTAGGGGCTGGTAATTAATTATATAACTATCATAATGGAATCTGTTTATTATTCCCCGAGAGGATTCTGGAAAGGTAAAGCAGCGATTAGTAAACTTGCTGAAGCAGCAAAAGTTTCACGTAATGTTGCTGCATCATGGTTAGCACGACAGGCAATATGGCAAATCTATCTACCACCACCTAAAAGAATTCATTACGCATATTTTGATGTCAGTATCCCCAATGAAGTTCATCAAGCAGATATTTTGTTTTTACCACATGATACTGTTAAAACACGTGGACGAAAATCACGCACGTACAAATACGCATTGACTGTTGTTGACGTTGCGAGTAGATACAAAGAAGCGGAGCCATTATCAACAAAGACGGCATCTGAAGTTGCATCTGCGTTTGAGCGCATTTATCAACGTGGTGGTCTACGATGGCCACGGTTATTACAAGTTGATCCTGGTAAAGAATTTCTTGGAGTAGTATCATCGTTGATGAAGAAACATAACGTTAAAATCAGACGAGGACATACTGAAATTCATCGTAATCAGGCAATCATTGAACGATTTAATAGAACATTTGCTGAGCGGTTATTTGGATACCAATATGCAAAGGAAATGTCTACTGACTTTAAGGATAGATCTCGTGAATGGGTTGCAAGATTACCGAGTGTGATAGCTGCGTTGAATAATGAAATTACTCGTGCAACTTCCATGAAACCTTCTAATACGATCAAAAAAAAAAAATATATATATATATACCCCGTAACTACGGAAAACGTGAATCTTTCTCTCAACCAGTTTTAGGTAATGTAACTGTAAGATATTTATATGAACCTGGCGAATTTGAAGGTGGTAAAAAAAGAGCAACCAATCCTATCTGGAGCGTGACTACACATAAAATTTCTAGCGTGGTTAGATCCACTGGTAGACCTCCAATCTACAGACTAGATTCTACAGCCCCTCAACGTGGATTTGTACGTGAACAATTACAAGTAATTCCTGAGGATACGCAATTACCACCAAGCTCAATTTTGTAAACGTCCAGAGCCTCGACGTCGATTACACTCAAGACAGGTCAGCATCACATTATCACGTGCATGACCGAGATCACTATTAATTCTGTCTACGGTAAATTGTCTTGGATTAAAACACTGCCATGACATATTACAGTTGCAACTTGCGCAATGATTGTTCTGTTGTTGTCTTAATGTTATAATAAATTCAGCATCAAGATCAAAGTCATGTTTATTTTTTTTGGTCACACTGTTTATAGCTGACTAATTTTTTATTGATATCGACATTGTTAGTGATTTCTTCAGTTATTACGTAATCTACAATAACCCTACGCAGTTGCGATATTCTCCTGACTCGAGATACGGCTAGATAGACTAAATTCGACCATTCAATACGATCATCTACAATCCAGATTCTAGTATCAGTTATAGTTAATCCCTGCGACGAGTGAATTGTTATAGCGTATCCTAACGTCCATGGTGATTTATCCATGTTCAACGCGCTCTCAACAACATCAACAGCAACCAACACGATACCATTCAAAACAAGATTCTGTACCCTTGGTGGAACCAAGGTACCTGGTATTTCAACTTCAATATTTTGTCGTCGAGTATCTGCTGGGCGATAACACAAAGGTACATGTAGATCCGGAAACTTTTCTTTATGTAACGTAAATAATTTCTTTTGTAGTTCATCACGAACTATCTTTCTACTTGCGACTATCAGATCAGCAGGCCTCCATAAAATCCAAAAATCATTCATAGAAGTTTCTGCAATTACTTTACGCAGAATTTCGCATTGTATTTGATCTGACTGTAGTCTGATTAATCTTTTAAACTCTTTCAGCGGCTCATCAATAGCTCTATGGTCATCATTTATTTCTTCGTAATAATCTACAAATGTTTTCAACCATTCATGTGGAGACTGTCCAACAAAGGGTGGTGGTTGACCATGATCGCCACACATAATCACAGCAGTATTCTTCAATAACAGCCAATCAAGAAATGTTTTTAGTGTTTCTAAGGACACCGTGCATATCTCGTCCCATATGATAATTTTAGGTATATGTTTTTCACCCATCCGCGATGGAGTCCATGTATCTCCGCACCATCTAAAGAAACTGTGATATGTACATGATTTTACTCCTCGTTGCTTTATTTCTCTAGCAGGTTTATGTGTAGGTGTCAAAACAATTATATCTGAGTTATTATTCATAAATAAGTTAATCGCACGAGTTGTTTTACCTGAACCTCCACACCCATTAAGATAAACGGTCTTATGTCTAGCTACAGGATCGTACACAGATGGTGCAGATGACTTTGATATTTGATTATTATTTTTGGAATATGTCTCCGCAATTTCAACATCGGCAGATTCAGAATAACTAAGTATATTTTCTTGTTTTATCCTCCATGTCCCCCATTCACCATTACCGAGTTTTAATAAATCTTTATATTTTTGGTGTACATAAAATGAATCCATAGCGACTCTGACAGCGTGACGAGGAAATTTATTTATCATCGATAGTAGGTTTATCGAAACATAAGCTAACATCGAAGATCTTAAATGAGTAAATTGTGGTGAATCGCCATCAAGATAGCTCACAATGGTACCTAGTTTTGTTCCATCTGATAAATAAGCATTACATCTGTTTATAAATATATTTTTCTCCGTTGTATCAGCGATTATAAAATCTAGTTCAGCATCGTCCATAATCAATTTTGTACACGCTCGTTTATAATCATGTGAACCACCTTGAGTGAACTTGCCGATTATCTTTCTACCAAGATCTTTTGCAAGTTTTTCATCATGTTCGTTCCTGCATTTATTTATTTTAATGACATGATCTTCATCAATATCAGGGAATTCTTTCCTGGTATCATCGATATTAAATCTGTCCGGTTCTGGTAACCAAACTTACTTCTGTGAACTATATGATATAATCGCTTCAGTTACTCTCAACGATATTAAAAATCCAGCATCAAGCATATATCGCAATAGTACTATCGGAACCCAACGTCGCTCTGAAAAATGTCTTCCGAACCAAACATAAGTAATCGCATGGAGATCTTCTCTAAACTCGAATGATTCTACGTGAGCAAATCCTGTTAAGTCAAAATCTGGTAGGGGTCCGTTTATTGCAACCCTGGTCATGTCATGTGTAGGATGTCCGAATCTCTTAAAGTATTTAGAACATTTTCCATATCCAAGAAAACTCCCAGGATAACATGCTACCATATCAACCGAGATAACATCACTATGGTTGTATTTGATGTTCCATAATCCACCGTGCCCATATTCTATACAACTTTTCTTGACATCTTCAAGAAATTCCAATCGTGTCGTTTTCCATGAATTTTTCTCCTGAGCGAAATGAGCAGCGACTGACGGAACAGTAAAACAGTTATTCAATAATTGTCTAACTATGACATCATCAGAGGTATATTCACGCCAAAGGCGTTGCGCAAGATGTTCCTTTTCCTCATGGAGAGATTCTATACGATAAATATCACCATTAGGTCGTACAAATTGATCGTAATGATCATATTCCGAACTCTGAAATAACCAAACAGAAACAGGATCGGTTTTACTAATATTTTTAATAAAATCAAAGATATCACCGTCATAAAATTTAACCGTTCTATCTCGTGGAAATATTGTTACTGCGGCAGTCCATGCGTGCGCGTTATGATCAATAATATCTATCGGAGTTCCATTTTTTATATATTTCGGTTTGTACAAAATCTCTCCGGTTAATGTTTTTACTGCTATTGGAAATCTTAATTTTCTCTCTAGCTCAGCAACGTCGCTGATAGACGCTCCGGTATCTTTAACCGACTCTCCCCAAGTATTTTTTTTTTTACGTCTTAAATCCGTTAGACCATTACCACGTATCGCGTTTGTAAAGTGTTCTGTAACTCGCTCAGCCACGCAATTTATTTTCGTTAATGCTGTCAACGGTGATGACAATTTCATCGGTTTGAGATCCCTAACATCAGGCTTATTATTCAGGGGAAATATTCCATAGACAACCGCAGTTACAGGGTACGATCGCTCATAATACGGTTTATCTATACCAGTTAGTATTCCTGGTTTAGATTTATTACTCAAGAAGATATTATTTCCTGACTGCACGCGGACGGGATCGCGCTTGTCACGAATAATCCAAATATCTTCTTCTGTATTTACAATAAATTTTATTAAAATAAAATATTTTTTGATTATCAAGGTGGTTAATGATTACTCTTCCTCGTTTGTCATTCATCGTATTAGAAACATTTCCAACTCTGAATGTTGACCATGCATGAACTGCACCATCGTCATGAAATTCCTTCTTGGCCTCACGGATACGTTTAGTTATATCCGCATTCGTTAAAGCTAGATCTTGCATCGAAATACTAAATTTATACTCGGGTAGTCTGTCAAGATCGAATCTGGTTACGTAGGGTTCAATCACGGATAATTCTTCCATATTATAATTAAGGCAAATATATATTTAATTGAATATTAATCTTTTGTATATGATTCAACCAAATCATTGCCACTGGTTAAAAATCGGTTATACGTCTCCGTGTAACAGATCATGCGTGAATGAATACTGTAATTATCATATGCAATGCGTCAGAAATGGGAGTCTAGGACCAAAACCGTGTATTGTGTGTAGTGCTGGAGTGCGAGGAAAGACTCACCTGTGTGCGCAATGCGGTGGTAAAAAGTACAGAGAGTTGAAACGATATTACGATAAAAAATATAACACTGACTCTCCTATAAAGACCGACGAAGATTATCTGGCTAGATTTTCAAAAAACAATGATTTAGACAAATAAATATTATTTATATAAATGGAGCAAAATGAGTTTGTGTCACATCCAATCATTACTAATTATGAAGCATCTCGAGAAGGTGTGATTAGAAACTGCAGATTGAAAAAACCAGTCGGTAGTGTTATCAATACTGGTTATCTTGCGTTTACTACTAATGGCAAGAAAAAAAAATATTTATCACATAGATTTACCTATGAGTGTTATTTTGGATTGATCAAAGATGGGTATGTAGTGGATCACATCAACGGCAATAAACTTGACAACTCACTTGGAAATCTACGAATCATCACGCAAAGTGAAAACTGTAAGTTTGGAAACACTGGCGGCGTACGATTTGCAAGACCTGTTAAATCCGTAAATGCAGATGGTGAAGAAATTGTGTTCAAGTCAATTAATTCTGCTGCCAAATATTTTGACATAGTACCACAATCGGTACAATACGTGGCAGAAAATATATATAAATCTTCCCTTTCCAAAAGATTTGCACAAAAAATAAGATTTCAATACGTTTAGTCTACCGTATTTTTAATGTTACCAAATGATTTAGCGCTCCGTCAAGCATAATGATAAATATCGTAGTTATCCGTTTATGCGAGTTAATGTCAAAAGCTATCCTGATTGTCCATACCAGTGAATTTGGATCTCAAGTACTGCAAATAAAAATAATTTTTATAAATATTTAGTGGTTTTTTTATTTTGTTGATTTTGTTCTGAAAACCGCGTTTTTTGTTCGAAAATCTCGTTTTTTGCATGAAAAATGACCAAAAATCAGTGAAAATCAGTCAGATTTTGACAAATTCTGAGGGTGAAACCCCCAGGAAGGTTAACGGGAATTAACATTAGGTTTTAAATTTATCGATCAAAAACTGGTTTTTTCCGGATTTTTATCGTAATTCGTTAGCAAAAATCTACAAGCAAAAGAACTGGAAAAAACCAGTTTTTGATCAACAAATTTAAAACCTAATGTTAATTCCCGTTAACCTCCCTGGGGTTTTGACCCAACGAAAACTAGTAAACTCAACTAAAAACTTTACACAACGGGCGATATTGTACTTGATACCTACTGAAATATAATGATTGGGATATAATATATCCACGTGTGTAGGTTGCATTATACTAAGCAGAATGTTAATTTTCCCAAGGATTTTGTTTAGCTATTATCACAGTCAATGGTCCATCATTATCGCTGTCATTTTCACTCGTATTTTCACTCGTATTTTCACAATGCTCTCTTAATTGTCTTATACGAAAGTTCATAATCTTTTTTCTGTTCGTATCCATGAGATAATTCTAGCGTTTGAGAGAGGCACAAACAATTTTACCTGATCATCAGTGACAGTTGCCAGTGACTTTAACATTCCTTGCTGGATAATTTTCATGAATTTATAATCATCGGATAGCGTGAATTTTTTCTCGTTCTTTCGTTGTTGTAATGAGTCAAAATCACATAGAATCTTTTCAGCATTAAGATTGTCAGATACAGTGATACCGTTATGTTGTAATTTTTTAATCGCAGAAACAATGATATTGATATTTTCAAAATTCATTATATAATAAGTGTTTATTTAATATAAAAAAATATTAGCCCCCATGACTTTTTTTTTGTCAGGGAGCTGTTTTTGTGTGATATATGGTTATGAAATATATACAGATGGTTTATGATTTTGATTTTGATTTTGGACGGCACAAACATATAGATGATTCTATGAACATGAAATATATACAAATGGTGATGACGGGGGAATCTTGTCTACGTCCAACAGATTTTGTACACTCTCCCCCCTATACAAAACCCCGGGGAGTGTAAAAGGTACACCCCTCAAGGGTGTATGGTAGGAGAGTGGATTTTGTCTGTTGTGGATTTCGAGGAAATGCTCCGGGTTCCCCCAATTAAATAGCATCAGTCGCCAAATGCAAGATAATATCTTTAGCATTTTTGGAGACTCGAACACGCGAGAGTCTGTAGAGCTTCGATCTACGTCCAACCGTCTTACCATTTCGGCCATCGTTCTCTTATCAATAATACAGTTGATTTAAGTATATAAAATATTTGCGCTGTCTCACAGGACTCGTATTACTAATGTAGTGTGAATTTACTTTAATTTTTCAAAATTAATAAAATAATCCACGCATGAGTTATCGTTCGTTATGGTCAAAATACGTTAGAGCTAAAAATAACTCTACGTACTTGGTATATAAAACTAACGTGAGTTTAAGGTTATTAGAGTCAAATTATTCCTTTCTGTTATAAATTGCTGCTTCACTAACAGCGATGCTTACAGAAAACAGATAGATCACTAAATAATTAACGAAAAACGATATATATCGTGTCAGTACGGGGACTGAAATACCTCTATAGATAACATGTATTACAAGGAAGATAATCGTTTATTGCTCTACAGAGAGAGAGACAGAGCAGAGTTATCGCGCTTCATTATATAATCAATTACGTTAAAAAAAAAATAATTTTTATCCGTGTTTTTGAGAGAAATGTATATAGAGACCTGCCAAGTGTTACAATTTAGACCCTCTCTCTATTATGTCTGTGTTTTGTGATATCATCCACTTTCTGCAAACAAGCATCAGAATGACACAATAACTATTCTATCTTTTATCAGAATAACAAACAACTATTCTGACCCGATATTTTTTTTTTGTTCTACGATGACGCAATGTGATAAAAACGCATTATGATAACGCTCTATGAGCGTACATACAGATTTATATTTAGTTCTTCATTTCTTGTGTCCAGAATGCGATTGCTTTGGTCTGTAAGTTTAAAGTGTATTCTTGATAATAACGGATTATGAACTCGCAGGTACACGGGGTTAATTGGTTCTGATATAATTAACCACCCGGGGGGGGCTAATGGGCTAAAACTGTATAATATGTACCCTTGCTGGGCCTGGTTAGACTTAGAAAGATCTACCTGATAGCTACCTTCAATAACATCGCATACCAGATTGACTGCAATAACTGATGTTATGTTTACAATGCCTGGCGATATATGACATCCGGCACTAAAAGGGTTGTTATTATGTTTTAGTATAACCGGTGGTGGGGCTATTTTTCTCCATGATTCAATTACTCCCGGATAATATTCTTCAATAAGATCGTCAAGTGATTTCTTCATTTTAGCGTTATTTAAATCTGGTATAACAAATGTTTGTAAATCTTTTTCTGTTATTTTATAATGAAATTTTATTTTAGAAATACTTGTTTAGATTCTGGATTCGTGTAACTATTTCCATCGAGTTTAGTCGCAGTGTTTATAATACTTCGATTGACGATGTATAAATCGAATAAGACCCCATTTAAGTGTTTTATTGACTCGATTATTTGCTGCTTTACGTTATCGTTGTAATGTTGTGATAATGAAATAAGTAAATTTCTTAAATCATTAAATATTTTATCGTATTCGGGTTTAAGAGTATCTAAAAAATGTTTAATAAATCCTACATCAACAGTATAGAAACTAATCTTCGTCTTGGTGTCTGTGTTAACAATAAATAATGCTTTATTCAACTTGGGGATCCTTTTACCGTCAAAATCGGTAAAGTAATATCTATCGTCGTTTGGAAATCCAAATCTTGTATTACTCCATGGTTGTTTTTTTCGATATTCTGGATCTTTAATGAATTTTTCTTCACTCGTTTTAAATTCATTTTTAATTGGTTCTGAAACTCCATTATAAACAGGTGCAACTTCAGGCCATCCTAACACTGATCTAATCGAACTTTGATAAATATCTACGAGGTAATCAGGAGAATTTATTTCAATCACCGCTGATAGTGTTGGTTCGTAAGCAGTAATCGCTATTTTAGATTCTTCCCCTGTGATAGATTTAATTCTGCGTTGGAACTCATCATTAATCTCGTCTATTTGATAACTGCCCGTTGTAATTCCAACAACTTGCCAATCAGGTGTTCCATCCGGTTTATTCTTATTCGCAAATACCAGTGAATTATTTGCTGGTTGTCCACCAAACGGTTTTGACCTAATATTAGGCCAGCTATGATAAACTCGCCGTTGTGCTAGCGCTATTTCCTTTGCTGGAATTGCGGTTGGAAAATTAACGCTAAATTCAGGATTGGTTGAACTTAATGATATCATAGTAGTTTTTGACGGCGTTGTATTAGCTACGATCTGCTGTAATAATTCTAACGATGACATTATTTAAAATATTCCGTATTTAATAGAGCGGAAATTCAACCCTCCACTTTATCATTAGAATCCACTTTGAATGCCTCATGATAAGTTTCCATTATCGTTGCAAATTCCTCATCGGATATTTTACCATCGCTGAGATACGCCGAAAGATAAGATGATAATTTAGAATAAGATGATGTTGCTGTGCGCAATTTCATTATGTACTCGTTTAATTTATCATTTGTACACGTAGATATTTTCTTAGCGATAATACTGAAAATACCTGCGCATGTTGTTGCCGTGGAAACTATAATTGTTACAACTGCAGGCGCTGTCATCGTTATTGTTGATAGTAATAATCCAGTTCCAGCAATAACAGCAGAAACCGAGTATACCATTATATCAATAACAATCATACGTCGCCGATATTTTTTTACCTTTATCGTGTAATCGTCGATGATATTTTTTAGTTTGGTTTGACACTCACATACTTGAGCGTATCTGTGACGTTGAACGTCGATAAATGACTCTTGATTCATTATACTTATCTAGATAACTAATTGAGGAGTTTCACACACAAATTCCAAACACCACCAGTACAGTGCTCTGGTTAATTTTTTATCAGATGCTTCCAGCAGAAATGTTTCTTCCGCATCTTTATTTATTATGACGGATACAACTCCAGAAAAAGTATCGTTTGAATAACGCCATGGAAATGTAGTAAATATACTGAATTTTGCACTACTAAATACGGACAGTCTGTATACACCAGTGACTTCTGCGGTGTGTTTGAGATTATTATCTTGCAGTGTCCATACTCCTAATCCTGATGCTACTGTGTATACTACGTTGAAGATCTGCTTGTGAGAAATTTTAATAAGATTCGTTTTTTCAATGATATTAGGAATTCCACTAATAATATCGTTGATTTTCATGTTAATGTCGGTAAGTTTTATGTCAACGACTGGTGGACTTCCAAAAAAGTCATTAATAGATCTGTTTACATTTCTACGAAAATTCAGAAATGTTTGTACATGATTAATATAATCAGTTCTAAATGTAGCAATTCCATCATTGATTGTCGTTAACGAAGTTATTATTGGAATTTCCTTATCATCGACGTATTTTCTAGTTGCGGCGTCGAAATCTGTTTCTGGTGTTCTGAGATTATTAATACCGTTGTTGTTCATATTGAGAAATGCACACATTATACCACCGCGCACTGACACGTACTTGGATTCTTGATCGTCGACGTATTTTTTCGTTGTTGCATCTGTATCTGCGGTTGAATTTCCCAGATATGTAATTTTTTTTCCTGACATAATAATGTCACCAGTAAATACATCGCCAGCTTTCCTAACATAATCGTTAACGGACTTGCCCGAATCTTGTATTTTACCTTGATCAGCAAAAGTAACTATATTATTAACAACCGCGGCGGGAATTCGTACAAGAACATCTGATAGTTGTATATTACTCGTTTTTAATCGTCCTTCTTTATCTTGGAAAATAACAACTTCGTTTTGATCGACACTTGTGATATTTAATAAATCATCGATTTCATTTCTGAGTTGATCAAGAGTTGCATATTTAGATAAATCGACCTTCTTCTGATCTTTGCGAGTAGATCTTCCGTAAATATCTACCATTATATTTACTGATATCTGTTTAAGTGTTATGACGTAGTGTAGTGAACGCGTGCACGACTTTATGAGGTGGCGCTGTTGATTTTGATACAGCATCAAGCACAGCGAGGGTTTCACGACCGCATATTGGAGGATCAGTTAATTTTTGTGTTGGTAGCGTTGAATACCAGATTGGAATATCACCGGTAACGTACTTTAAAAATTCTTTTGGTGGTGAAATAAATAATTCCACGTGGATCAATTGCATATCCGACCCAGTGCGTGCCTGGACCAGAGTTTTTATCGAGATTAATGATACCGGTTTCAATATTGTTTGGTTTTTTTGGCAATTGATCGCGCATAAAAACACCTCTGAAGTTTTTTATATTTAGTTGCTTAGCAGCATTAAGTAAATCAAAATTGGACATGGGTGATATTAGTAAACTGTCCCGGGAAGTCTTAGACCCTTTCCGTACCACGAATACGGGGTCCCTGGTAATCTTAGACCCTTTCCGTACCACGAATACGGGGTTCCTGGTAATCTTAGACCGCTTCCCTTTTTTTTGATTCCTTGTCCGGTTGCTTTCTTTAATGCCATTCCAGCAACAGTTCCAACAGCACCTAGCGCAGCTGCTTTTGCAACAGCTGGGGCTGCAGCTGCGAGAAGTGGAAATATACCACCCGATTTAGCAATATCTTTGATGGCCCCCGCAGAAAGATTAAGTTTGACGCCTTTATTTGATTTTTTAGCATCATTGAAGTTTTTGAACTGACGCTCGGTCAACGATAGTTTATTTGCACCGGTCATTTGTTCTCTCTTTAGCGATATTTTTATTCCACATTTATTTTTTGATGCTGATTGTAGCCTTTTAATCTGACCAGGAGTCAGACTCACACTAACGTGATGATATGACATTATAATTATTATGGATGATCTAATTACATGTTTAGAAAATATTTTACATATTTTCTACTGGAGCATCAATAACTCTCATGCGACCACCAACACCTTCGAGTAACATCGATTTATCGCTGAGTATAACTGCGATTGCTCTGTAATTGACAATAACTCCTCGAGTCACACGAGCTCGAAAATGAATATCTACAACAGATTGTCTGGTTAAATCTAAATGTTCTAGTGAAAAGTAAAAAATCGGATACAGCGTTGTAAAATCTAGCTGCGATATTTGTAAACCAGTATCAATGTTTTGATCACGTCCCATGAACGACATAAAACGATGATATGCACGTGCTACATGATTTTGATCGAAATTTAACAAAATATTCTCAGATGGTTCTTGATGTCCATTTATCCTTAATGAAACTTCAGAAACACCAAGTTTGTCAAATATCATTATACTTTCATTTTGATTGTTTATTCGTGCAACATCTTGTAATGCGATAAATATGTGTCTTGGTGCAGAAACACCTTGCTGAGAAGCTATTTGCCACGTAAATAAACCATTAATAGCGCTATCTATAGCATCTGTGGTCATAGTCAACCATGACAAAGTTGATTTACCGCCTTGACTCATAAAAGATAGCAACCGGTCTTCTTCAGATATTGACGGAGTCATCACTGGCATCCACAGGGAAAGTTTTGTTAGTAATACTTTACCAGGATCACCAATGGGTTTCCATATTGCATCATTGTCGGTGGCTTTTCTAACAAGTACAACCGTATGTTTGGCTCCGAAAATGACTTTTCTGACATTTCTACAAAATCCAAAAATATGTGACAGTGGAATAACACATGAAAATGTTCTATTATCACCTTTTAACATTGATTTACGTATTGCAAATCCTAAGTTAAAATTTGGATTAGAACCATGAACCACCGGCCATATATCAGCGTTAGCGTTGTTGGCGAAGTTTCTTGGTTGTCTTATATTGTATTGATCGTTATCAGAGTGGTTAGAAGTATCCTTGACAAACATCATTGATGGACCAGCTGATCTTGAATAATCGTCGCTGTATCTTGCAAGACCAAGTATTGTTGTGGCAACATCGACGTCTTTCTGAATAGATTCAACATTTTTTCCGTCAATCATGTACGTAGCGCTGTCAAATAACGCCATAATACCGTTATTAACAAAACCAACCCTAATATCAGCGGCATATGCTACTGGTGCTGCAGGAGCAACGTTATTTAAAATTTCACCTTCGACTTCAATAAATGCTTCAGCGGGTAAGAAATATCTGCTTGTATCTTGAACCTGTAGTTCAATTCGTCCACGCTGATCTGGCATTCGTGCGTCATAAGAATAATACTGATAATCGCGCACAGACTCATCTTTGAGAACTGGTGCGTCCATGTCAAACGCGGGGTCAGATATGCGCTTAAACATCTTTATTATTATCGTCTTCGTCTAACACGAAGACCACTCCTCGAAGAGAGACCACTTCCTGCTATCAGACTAGCGGTTATATTTTTTCCTTTTCCGACATTGGTACATCAGCCAACTCCGCTAGTTTTTGATTAGCGGCTTGATTTATTATTTTACTTACACTTGCTGGCATCACTTCAGTGCTAGCCAATTTCACAGGTTGAGGTCGGGCCGCTTGTGGTCTGCGTATTAATCTTGATAGTCTATCTTTGATCGCCGAGAATGCTTTGCTAGCAATATTACCAACAGCGCTTATACCTTTTTCACGAACAACATCAATAGCTTTCATTCCTAGTTGCTTTGCAATCGGTATTGCTTTTGGGGCTATTCTTCTAAACAGACCCTGAACAACATCACCTAATCCATCTCCGTAGGTCGCTTTGTATACCGGTAATCGAGAGTTTATTACCCTGACCATGGTAGGTCCACGTTGAGTACCATGCACGATCATTTTGTTATTAAATGACTTTATCACTAATTGTATCTAATCACTGTGGTAGTCATCGGCGATTTCATTAATGAGAGACCGATATACATTAATATCCATGATACCGCCTGTAAATAATCGTTTGCAAATATCAGCTGCTTCATTGATGATTTCTGGGGAATTATTACCATCTCGTTTTCCTCCAATGAGGATTTCTAGTCGATTAACGTCAGCAAGAACGTTATTGGGACAGGTAATAAGACCACTCCCTAAACCACTTCCAGTTGCGCCAGGAGAGGTGTCTGACGGCCAATATTCTTCTTCTTCCTCACGTATTGCTCTGACTGGTTGTCGTGGTGATTGTAATTGTTTCATTTTTTCTTGTCGTTCTTGTTCTCGTTGTTGTAGCTCTTGTCGTAGTCTTTGTGATCGTTGTGGTAGTGGTGATTCAGATTGTTGTGGTAGTGGTGGTTCAGATTGTTGTGGTAGTGCTTTTTGTTTTGGAGGTTTTTTTTGTTTTGGAGGCTTTTTACTTTGTTCTCTCTTCTCTCTTCTTGATTCGATTAAATTATTAATTTCCCCACTATAATACTGATATAATGGATCATCAGCTCTAGCTTGTTGAACATTCATGCGTATGCGATATAATGATTTTTGCCATTGATCACGGGATTTAATATCTTTAACGTGTTCAGGTTTCATTAATTTATCTCTTCGACTAAAACTATCCAAAGAAAATTTAGCTAATTATTGTAGGTCAATGGTATTAATTGTCTTAACAGTTTCTTCATTAAATTTATTTATCAATTCAACACCTTTAGGTTCTAGTGCTTCAGCACCTTCTGCTTCAGCACCTTCAGGTTGATCTTCATCTTCAGGTATTTCCGGGACTGGCATCGCAGCAGCTATTTTTTCTGGAAGTTCTTCAAGAAGCCTTCTCGTTTGCTCAGTTGTTTCAGCTGTTTTTCCAGTTACCTCGGCAGTTTTTTCTAACACAGGTAGAATAACCTTAGTGGTCTTAGTGATAGGTTTAAATAATTTTTTTGTATCCTCCTCAAATTCAACTTGAGATTCCTGACGCGATTGTAGTTGTTGCTTAACAGAATCACGAACAGGTAGATATTTTTTAATTGCCTTTAGTCGCTCTCGAGCTAATTTAGCTGAGTGTGATTCTCCAATACTCATTATTGATAATATCTATACTGGCTGTTTAATTTACAGCAGCAGCAGAGGGTGAACGACATACGCGTAGTGACCAGTGCGTGAAAAAATCAGAAAAAATCTGGTCAATTAGAGAAGTTTTTACTGTTAAGGCAAAAACTTTTTTTTCAGCCTTCGTAGGAACCCTTAAATTTCAAAAATAAGGTCTCTACAAAGTTGTAGGGTTCACCCTCTCTGCTGCTATTCAAGTCAATTTCACTAGTTACGGTAGGTCGTTTGGGACTTAGTTGTCCCACGTCCTTTTGGCAAATTTATCAGCTCTCTTTGAGAGCATAAATGCCTGGGGAATGTGGATCTTATTCTTTCACCCAGGATAAATTTATCAGGTCGCCGTGCGATCATAAGCTAGTGGCACATGCCCGTAAGGGCGAACACCACTTTAATGCAATAGTCAGTCAGTCAGTCAGTGTAATTTAAAAGATGGTTGGTATTGGATGATGGATGCAGCATATGTGTTAAAAAGGCTTGCAGAAAATCGGAGGTATCCAGTTACCCTTGACTTCGTGACAAGTCAAGTGACGAGTCTAAAAGCAGCCAGAGATCTGGTCAAAGACGTCATAGAGGAAGAAGTGGAGAAGTTGAGAGGATTTATTAGGTCTGAATATGTTAACGTGGGAAAATTGAAGGAGGCTGTTAACGGCGTGACAAAAGTAAGGAACTTTTTAGAAGAAATAGATAATTTAACAGATTGGTCTTTTGTGAAGTGGGGATTAGAAAAAGTAAATAAAGCAGAATGAATGGCTAGAAAGGTGATGGAAGAGGAGGTGAGGAAGATAAAATATACCTTGGCTAAAGAGAGAAAAGATAAATAAGAGAAATAGAAAGAAAAAAGAGGACTTTTAGAAATTGAATGAAAATTGGATAAAGGTGCAGGAAAAGTTCAGAGCAATGGGACATCCTGACTGGATACCAGCAAATGAAACGATGAAGAAGAAAGGAATAATAGAGAAAGTGAGGAGATGCTGGAAAAACTGGAGAAAATAGAAGAAGAAGAAGAACCCAAAGGCCCTTTTCAGGGCCACTTGATTGCCTCGAAATGATATCTATTCTATCTTGCCTCAAAAATTTATAGTTGATTTTTGGTGTGATAGATTTATGTTCATAAATCTATGTTTGTGTCATATGTCTATGTCTCTGTCTATGTCTCTAACCCTGTCTTTATGTCTCTGTCTCTATGTCAATGCCTCTATTTGTCCCTAGAGTAGTGCGTATTCAGGTCAGCCCCTTGCCACACTGTTGCCAGTGTCGAGTACCGTGACGTCACCCCTGTTCAATTCCCCTTGTCGCTCTATAGTCCCACCCATGTCAAAATTCCCCGATGTTAAATACCCCTTGTCGCCACAGTGCAAACGACCAAATTTAACATAGAAGTCCTATTGTCGCTATATCGTCCCCACAAATTACTATTATCCTAAACATGGGAGGTAACCACTGTTAGGAATACAGTTTATAGTATGTTGTAGGCAGGCCGAAATTCTTGCAGACAAATATCGATATAGCTTTTACAAGCTGAGAAAGTAAATGAATTTGCAAGATTTTCCTAATTTTTATAGCATAGTATACAGTCTTAACTTTAATTAAATTATTTGAGAAAAATCTTCATGGCACTTTGTTTTCATCTGAGCTGCGTCACTTGTGCAATGTAATTTGAATAACAGCGAGAATTTGAACAACATTATTTGTGTTTTGCGAACTTTCCATATCAATTTATGATACCACTGAATGAACTGGAGATAAGCAAATTAAATGTTGCTATAATACTGTTCTGGAAATATCATACAATGAAATATCGCTGATATGAAAAAAGGGAACGAAAACAAACCATGAAACAAACCAGATGACCAATGGATAATTAAAATAAATACTGGAGAGAGAGAGAGAGAGAGAGAGAGAGAGAGAGAGAGAGAGAGAGAGAATAATTGCAACACGTCAACAGGACCTGTAAATGTCCGGAACACGCCGTACTTCTATTTGGTCATTATATTGGCATGCGCACACGCCCATTGGTTCTCCTTCACTTCCGATTTATGAACGCATAGCAAAAATCTGATATAACTAGTTCTAGTTATGGCTCGGGAATACGACCATTTATTTAAGTTATTGATAATAGGAGACAGTGGTAAGAATATTTCCTAATCTTATCCATCTAAATCAGAATGGTGTGACTCTATGTCAGACATGTCATCGGTATCATTCCGAATTTCGATATTTTCACTTTTACCCTATTGTATTTTTAATTGTATAATATTATATGTCTGTATTTGTGTTAAGTTGATTGGTTAAAATACACCCCATCAATTTTCGATAGTCCATTATGTTGTATCTAATGATATGAATGTCAAATTTGTCCCAAAATAAAACTGGATAACTTGTGTAGTCTGCCTTTCACTTCAGTGTTGACGAGCGGTTGATGTGTATTGCGTACGTCAACGTCGTCACGTAGGCGCCGTTATTAATCTTAAATAAAATAATAATTGTTTTCAAGTTTTGAACGTTAATGTGGTGTTACATTGTTCATTTCTGATTGTTAGATGATCTGCACCATAGTTGTCATAAAACTTGAGGACTAAATTTAATGATCACTATGAATTTTTTCGTGACGGCAGTGCAAAATTGGGTAAAAGAAAGGCTGACGTCGGGTTAAATAATATTAGTGCAGGTGGTTGTAAAATTTGTTTCCAGTAAACTTCACTTTCATTGTGACATCGTGTGACATATAATCCGGTTTATGCAGGATCACACCTCTTGGTTGGCTTTGTCTAAAAATGCCTGTTTACATTAACACTGACTTTTGTTGAATGTATTTCCTGAGGTTGTTATATATTGTTTTGCATGGAATGTTGGTTGATAAGCAGTGAAATAAACTGAATAATGGCCTTTTAAATGTATGTGTAATCAAATTCTAAAACCTGACATCTATAGTTGAAGTTCATACCAAACGCCTCTATATATATATATATATATATATATATATATATATATATATATATATATATATATATATAATTTTAATAGCCCTTTCCACACACACACCCCACAGATTTCACAAGGAAACATATTTACAAAATGTCACATGACCACTAAAATGTTTAAGACATATATGATGTACAACATCATGAAGTGTGGTTAGGGCTGGTTTGTAGATGAGTAAGCCATTTGTGACATTGATAGTTTTAGAATTTTCCATGCAGAGCATATGACAGTTGTTTGTGGTAGCTGATGGAATAGGGCAAGTTTAAAGACTCGAATCAGTCACAATTATAGTTGCATAATATATACTGGTTCAGTGGGTAATGTTGGAATGAAATCCCACTTGAAAAGTATGCAGTTACCTGATAGTTCAGACTGTACTTATGGTATCGGAATAATAATAATATGAACCTTAATGTTATCAACTCAGATAAATATAAAATATTGATGAGTGAACTATTGTTATAAACTCAGAGAAATATAAAATATTCATGAGTTTCCGGTCAGGGGTTGCCAATTACTAGACAGCAGATGGACAACAAGACAATATCAAATTAAAGAAAAATTGTTCTATTATTTTTGTGTGTGCTGATCTCAGATTAAATAAGCATGCAAACTTGTTTGATATTGTACGTTAGCTGGACATGGGCTATCAGGGACCAGAGCTTCCAAGTCAAATACACATGAAAATTCTCGAAGGATGCGCTGTTTCTTCCTGTAGTGCATCCTCATGATGCACCTCATTTTCTCTCATAATGTTTCCCCTTTTCATCTTTTGGTCAGCCAAGGCAAGTCTGCAGAATAGCTAAATAGCTAGACTTAAGTAAACAGGTATGAAGCCACTATGACTAATTAATAGTTAATCCTTATCATTGTAATTATCTTATGAACTGAACTGCCTGACTGATGGTTTCTCTGATGTGTTTCAAATAAACCATGTTCTGTTGGGTGTGTATTTAAGCACCTGCAATTGATTGGCAAATAAGTGATACCCTATACGTTGTAACAGTGCATAATTTAAATTAGTGATGATGCAAATGTAAATTATGAAAGTAAAAGCTTTCTTGGAGTTCCAGTGTAAATAAACAGGACTTTTGATGGGACTATCAGGGCTAAAATCTCAAGCTCTGGTAACACAGTTGATTATTTCATGCAGTACTGTTCTTTATTCTACTGTGGTATCATTCAGGTTGTTCATTGTAACTTTAAAAGAAGAATGACTCATTTGGAAAGGGAATTATTTGGCCTTAATTATACTAATATCTTGTACTTTGCACAGCAAATCAGTGCTTGTAAGTTCAAAATATGCCAAGACCAATACTAAAATATAAAATATACTACTTCAGCAGTATTTGTCATACTGGTAGATTTATTTATAATATAAACTGTTCTGTGGTCAATTTCAAGGTCTTGAACATGGTAATGCTATAAGAATAATGGCTGAGTCTTTCACTCTTTCATTGCACCAATTGAAATAGAGAAGAGACATGATACTACTCATGTTGTCAGCCTCAGTGTTTGCACATATAGCAGCACATACATGTGTACATCCTTACCATATCTTGATCATTCTCCTCAAGTCATAGACAACAGCATGGAGTGTGTTTTATGACACCTACTTCCAGTGGAGGGGGGCTTAGGGTGCTAACTTTGTATGCTATTTGTACATTCATTTTTTTTGTCTCATTAAATTTAGCTCATAACACAGGTTTGTTTTGCATATATGGTGTTTTACCTGCAGTAATGAAACTTGTGAGGGGGTGCATCTTGATGAGCTCTTTATTGACAACAAAAATTGGTAACTGTAACCCATATTTAATTCTTGACAGGCTTTGGTTTTAAGTTGACTTTTAAATCACTGTTCATGCCAGAATTGTCTGGACTAAAAGATCTCTGTTAGTACCACACCCTGTTAACAAGAGTTAACTTTGACCTAAGTTTCACATTTTATTGGCTTAGGTTAAAGGAATTTTGATGTACTTTTGATGGATTTGACATTGAAAGTTTGATGGAAAAATATTGGCTTTAAATAAGTCAAAGAAAGTTAAGATCGTTAAGCTAATTAGATAATTATAAAGTGCATTATCACATTTTTTTGTCAGAACATAACATACCAAATAAAGTACATTTGTCTAGACTTCCTGTGAATGGCAACGTTGATGAATATGTGGGGCACTCTAAAAGAAATATTTATGACCAGTGAATGTTTTCTTCACAATGAGTTAGGGTAATGTACATGGTGATTACATTTTGTACACTTGTGGTTCAGGATCCATTGAAATTACTCTTTTCTGGGTAATTAAATCAGTTCATATACTTCTGACTATAGAAGCATGCTAATATCATTTGTATTCAGTGATGCTTATGCTTGTTTATTTTTCTCAGACGGTGCTTGGGGCAACTGTGTATGTATATTGGTTGAGACAAAAGTATGTTACATTTTTCATGTAATTTAAGCACTAGAACATTGCAACAATACATTGTACAAGTGTGTATTAACACAGAAACCATAGCTTTATCTGATACATGGTAAGATATGTCATTTTCTGTGACAGAATTAAATTAAATACTTGAACAAAGTTTTAGCTCATGACTACATTCGTTTCTTCCAGGCTGTATACATAATGTTACACCTGGAATCATGAAACTTGGTGAAGGGATGCATCTTGATGGGTAGTACTCACGTTGACCCATGTTTTACACTTCACAGACTTTGGTTAAATTTTATATTTTAGGATTATTTCTCAAAAAATGTTCATGCTAATATCATAAAAGTAGACAATTGTATGCATCTGTACTAGTACCACAACTGTACAAGAAAAGAAGATCACATTTCACATTTTACCAGCTTACGTTAAGAGTTTACAATTACAGGGTTTAGGAAGACCATTCATGCTTTTGTTCTGACCAGGTAAAGATTGGTTATTATAAAGGAATACTATAACCTATGACAAAGTAGTCAAACATAGAACCAAGTCACAGTGACACTGGCACCATATGCTGATTATCATTTTTGTCATTTGTACAGTTTATGAATCTAAACTGTTGTATAATGCGGCTATATAACATATGATATGTGAAAAATTATGATATATTCTCATAAATTAGCTCATCACCACCACCACTTTTTTCATGAGTAAGTGTCCTGATTTTTTGTAATGGTTCATCTATTCCTGTAATGGCTTCTGACAGTGAATTGGAATATTTCTTATTGCAGTTAAAAAGCTAGGTTCAGGTAAGTTTGTATTATTACTATAGATGAAATTTCAACCATTCTTTTTAAGAGCATCTTATCACACTAGCCAGTTGCTGCTTGTGAAACATGTTGGTATTCAGTTGCACATTACAATGTTTTGCACTCACTTTTGAGATGTTTTGTGTATATGTAAGTATTACTCCTGAATAATGAATTTTAACTTTGTCTTGTTAACATACCATAAAGTTAATTTATTACTTTTCAGGTGTTGGCAAGAGCAGTTTATTGCTAAGATTTTCTGACAACACATTCTCAGGTAAGGAAACTTTAGATTTGGAGGAATACCATAAAATCCACCCCACCCCCACTGCCAGCTTGAGGTGTGTATTGATTTATGATAAATCAAATTTGAAGATATTCAGATGCAGAGATATCATCATTCTACACATTCATGGAATTGTACATAAGTATTTGCACATAAAGATGTAAAATGTCACTATTGGGTTATTGTGCAGAGAAAAAATCATGGACTCCAATTGTTGATATAAAACTGTTTTTATGTTTATCTCTGAAAGACTTTTTCTTGTCAAATCTAGTATCACTTTCCTTGAGCCATTACAACTATAATACTAGGATAAAATGATGAAGTTTCATGCAGATTCTTGTAAATATGAAGTTAAAACTTCTCAGCCAATCACAGTTGAGGATCAGTATCATCATTACTTGGTCATATTTAATGAAAAGAGATAAATCTTTAATCCCACACACCCAACCCTACTTAAAACATTACTATAATGAATATTTGAGAATAATTAAGTTTTTGTTCAATTTGTTGACAATTATGTTCAAGAAATTCACAAATAAATGACAAAAAGAAGAGTTTCCTGTATCAAAGTCTTTACCATGAACAATAATTTTTAAGAAGACAGTTTTCCTAAAATAAAATGAAAGAAACAATAATTCTTTTGCTTTGTTGTTTTACTGTGTTTTATGATACTAACTTATAACTTTAACAGGCACATACATAACAACAATTGGTGTGGACTTCAAGATCAGAACAATTGATGTGAATGGAGAGAAAGTAAAACTTCAGATTTGGGATACGGCTGGTCAGGAGAGGTTCAGAACAATTACATCCACGTATGTATATGTAAAGGACATTGGGTAAAACAGTAAACTACTGTGATTTCCCTTGATATTACTAATCATTGTTTGTCAAATAAGATAACTTTATTGGTACTTCATTTGTGGATATGCCTCAGATGGGAGAGGTTTGGGGCATATTATTTTCACAGACGAATCAGAAGAACTTACATGATGGACATGTGTCCATAGCTTGCACCTTGTCTATTGTCCATTAGCATTTGTTTTTTATTGCTGTTCCTCCTAAGTAACATAGAGGAAAGGCATGAAACTTTGCACACATGATTTATTTTGAGGTCTAGTTGGTCATACATGCAATCATACATACATACACAGTATATTTAAATGTGACCTTATTTGTTTTTATGACCTTGGTAAATGGAACATTTCAGTGTAATACGGGATAAGTTAGGAAAACACAACAACAATGAACAGATCAACATGCTTGAAAAGAATAAATGTGTATCATAAATACATATCATGTATTGGAAGTTATGCAGAGCTTTAAATATGAATTTAATAATTTGGGTAACGTACACCCAGGTTGGAACTAATTGCTCTTTTAAAAATTCGGTGGGTTGTTTTGCCAACAGTGCAAAATGTGCTGAGTCTTAAACAACAGGGTCTTAACCTTTCCTGTTTGATTGCATCACATGGCTTAGTGGCTAATTCAGGGAGCATTTGTTTATCTGGCTCTTTTTGAGTGAGTGTTCTCGCAGTGAGAAAATACTATCCTTTCAAACATGTACAAAATGTCTGGAACATGGGTTGGTATCATGGTTTATAATGGGCCATCATACAAAATGGATTGTGCTTTTGGCATGAGCAGTACACACACACGTTTGGACTAAATACTTCAAATTAAATGTTTTACATAATTTGAATGCATTAAATATTTATATGCATGTTTTGTCAATTTATCTGCATGAAATAAACAAATACGCTGCATATTTTGAGTTCACTTGTGTATCATGGTAAATATTGTGTTGGAAAAGAGCATGTTACCCTGCTGTAGATGGTGACTTGTATATATAGAAAAGAATTTTTACCAAACTTTTTATTTTGTTGCATTTCAGTCAACAAATTGATAGCTTGCACCCTAACATAAAAGTGTGATGTCCTGTGAGAATAATAACACAAACAAATCCGAATAGATTTGTTTTATCAAACCCAATGTATGGATATATCAGGAGAATACATTGAATGATGCCAGTTCAGTAATGTGGGTTTTAACAAAACATATACATTTATTATGGATTAAACCAAACTTAGTATGTGGGTATATCTTGACAGATTTGGCACAAGTCGAATCTATCAGTGATCTTAGGTTCAAGGTTACATGTGTATTGTTAGATGTATTGGCACTCCATTTATTTTACAGTCCAGTTGCTTCGTTTCACTAAAACTATAGCCCACCACTATATCATTTTTGTAAAGTGACATACCATTGGATTATTTCATCCAACAAACTTCATGTGGATGTCCTCATAGACCTTGTAGACCATTTTCACCACTTTTGCATAATAAAGCTGTAACTATTCCAGCAGTGGTGAAATAATTCATTGCCCAGGAGCCCAGAACAAATAAATTTTACAGTTGGGCAATCAAGTGCGACCAAGTCACAGCCTGGTTGGGCAACTAGATTGACGACTATGATTTATTAGTCTGCATACTATGGTGAAAAATCAGTTCATATAGACAGCCTATTGGTCTCCTGGTTGTTTTTTTTTATTCCAGGTGTTAATATTGATGAAGATTTGAAACAAATATTTTATCTCATATTAATGAGTGAGATACTATTTTACTTCTTATGTTGCATGCTGCAACCTAAGTGTAATAATGATGAATTGATCCCTACCTGGCAGAATCAGTCATCCATAGAAGTCCTACATCCTGCTATAAGCTGGCAATTCTGGGCTGGCTAATGCCAGATGTTAATCTCACTGTAGCAGGTATGTTTATTTTCTGTTACTAATTTGGGTCTTGCAAAACAACAACTTATGGGGAGACACCTGGAACAAATCTTGAGTCAAATAATTACATCTTCTTGAGCCACTATTTTTACACAGCCACATGTAGAGATCAAAGTTGTTGCCAATCACAGCAAATTATGCAGATTACCTTTATCTTAGAAGTGCTTTGATATGGATGAGTTCAAAAGGCAATTGCTCTTGCATTATTCTAATAATTATAATGATAAGCACCTATACTGTGCTAATTATGATTTTTTTGTGTGGAAAATGTGACATAATTTAAAATACAAGAAGAGATTTTGATAACATGCATGATAAAATCCATAGGATGAAATGAAGTCCAATAATATAAAATAAAAAAAGAAAATTTTAGTAAATGAAAAAATAAACTTTTTATTGTAAAGATCAGTAAGATTTATTTGGCATAAGGTTAATTTTCATATCAGGAAAAAGTCCTGTAAACATTTGAACTAATAGTAATTAGAACTTTTAGATAATACTGACCTTATGCAATATACAGTGAAGATTTGGTATTAACACTTTCAGTATGTTTCATATACCGTACAAATTATAATTATGACGGGGTCCAGAGTGGCAGAGTGGTCTAAAGGGCTCACCATTTCAGATCACTGCCATCTCACCTCTGTCTGTGTGGGTTCGAGTTTTGGGTTCGGTCACTGTGGGTATCTGAGAAAGCTTGCAAGTAGCTGCTCATGGGTCAGTGGTTCTTTTTGGGGTTTTCCGGGTTCTTCCTCCACCATTTATACTGGCCACTATGTATAGCCTATCTTGTGCTGAAAAATGTCGTTAAACCCAATAACAACAACATAATTAAGACAGGCAGAATGATATCTGGTTTAGCTCTTTGACATTGGTTCATTTATATTGATCTTAGAGTTCCTTTGTACTCCAGAAGCATATAGGGAAAGAAAAGAATCGTAAACATTAAAATCATTAAATCATAAATTTTTTTATCATTTATAGAGAAATGAAGTTAATAATTTGATTAGATAGTTGCAGCAAAATTTTATCTGCTGACTATTCATTTTCAGTGGAATCACATTAGTGAATACCTGATATAGAAAACCATGTGATTTTACTGGCATCCAGATTGTGTTGTTTGGTCATCCAGTGGGCAGTCAAGCAGTTTGAAAAATTGTCCTAGCTCTGTGTTTTTGCATGCATGGTTATGTGTGTGTGTGTGTGTGTGTGTGTATGTACAGGGTTTGACGCTAACTTTTTCAAGTAGGAAGCCCACTGATCTTCCTGCTTTTGAAAACTGGTGGTCCTTCTGACTGATAGAAGGTCCTTCTATTTACAGTTATACTTACTGAAAAAATGTGTAATCTATAAAATAAAATAAAACATTTACAAGGTTGTAATTTTATTACAGTTTACATTAAATTCATCAACATTTGATTTGATTTGTTTTGTTAATCCTGACAGATCTTGTGGTGGTATTTATCATCATCATCATCATTGTCATCAGCAGCATCAACATCACTGATGCACCATCTATTCCCATTGCAACAATCTTTTTCATCCATTCATCCCCATATCTCTCTGACATAAGGCCTGCTATAACATGACTGATGGTGTCACTGTCTGCCTTGGGTACATTTTTATAACAATGAAACAAGTTTAAACCCTAAAAAAATTATAAATTATTGTATTAACAAAATTAAATAAACTAAAATCGATCTAAAGTTAAGTTGGTGGTTTAAGAGTTAACAATATTATCAATGGAATGGGTCTAATTTTAAATTTCTGGTTTAATAGTTTCAATTTCTGGTTTAATTGATTCAGTTCAATAATATAAATCAAAGTTAATAGCATTTACTTTGCACTCAAAAGATGAACGAATGTATACAATTTCTGCCTTTTTCGGAAGACAAATCGGTGGAGCCATCATTAATAACATACAAAAACTGACTGGAGGAAATGATATGGTCCTGTTCTGACCTGCAAGTATTGGCAATAGCCCTGATAAATTTCTTACAGTATTTTTCCGTCAGGTAGGTACTGCCTATTTCTAAACCTTTCGCCTTGTCCAACTCCCAAAATTTCATGTAGTATAAGGGTGTCCATGTTTTGCAACAAAATGAGCACTTTGAAACATGACATAGTTTTTCAAAGGCTTCCTCTTTTAGCAACATAATGGATTTATCACCTTCAAAAGAGCCAGGAGCTGTCTTCTCAAATTTCTTTCTTAAGCTATTCCTTTTGTGGGTCTCTGACATGGATGGGTTCTGAATATATCAGTTTTAAAGTTTTTGCAGCCAACTACAAATGTTCACGTTGTTTCATACACAGAACAAACTGAACATGTGATCTATATCTTCTCCTTGTTGTAGACCTAGCTTAGCCACAGAAATTCTTGCTTCTAGGTATCTTGGAATTTTCATTATCTTTTGGTTTTATCGTACAAATGTTGTACTTCGAGTTTCTCATCTTTTGTTTTTTGTTTTTTGGGGCAGCGGAGAGACATTATCAAGAAATGTCATTTTTCAAGCACACAATAACATAACAACAAAAAGTCAATAGCCTAAACGCTTGATGCTCTTATATGATTAATGACGTGCCCAAAAGCCAGTTTACAGTAAACGACCAAACAATGATAATTTGGTTTAAATGGCATAGGCAGTCTCTCTATTTGAATTTTGCTTCACTTTTGATTTTCACCATGTTTGACATGTTTATAATTAAAACAAAGAATTATATAATCCAGTAACATAATGTCCACAATTTAAAATAGCAGGCCGTACGGACCATCCAGCTTGAGGAGAGTGGTGGTCCTTTTGAAAATCAGGTGGCCAGCAGTAGTGTTGAACCCTGATGTATGTATTTATGTATGAAGTTGCTGAATAATTTAATTATTGACATTTTAGGGCAACCTCGGTAGTGTACTGGGCAATTGGATAAATTATCAGGGCAGCTTTCAAAATTGGTTGTCCAGGGACAACTGATTTTCAGAATTTTTTTTCTCCCTGTCCAGAATGATTTATCCAGACTTTTGCTCCCCTTCATGTGTATATATTCACTCACTTATTAAGAAAGTGTGGTAAATAGGGCTACCATTGTAGCCAGGTTTATCTAACAACATTTTGCATCATTTCCTGAGTGTTGATTAAAGTAATAAATGTTATTTTTGTTAGTTATTTTATTGGCTTCATCATTATCTTTTTTTGTATTTCTGACACATTATTTTATTTATAAAGTGTAAATCTTGGCTAGAAAGAGAAGCTTTCTTTTGATAATGAATTCTGTTGTGTATATTTAATATTATTTAATATTGTAATTTTTATACATCACTAAAGCTATTAAACCATACCTTGTAACACTATACACTGGTAAATGTTTCAATACAGTATGTGCACCAGGTGTTGGCAATCTATGGCACCATTTCCAACAGTGACACACCAGACTCTTTGGAAAGACATGTGATATGAGTTGTAGTTTTGTATTGTATGTGCTAGAAATGATAATTCAATTAATGGGATGAATATGACTTGGCACACAGCACTCTACAATTGAGTGGACCTGGTACAGCAGTTCTAATAGGTTGCCAATGCCTGATGTACACTGTGGCCAGTAAAGGTATCCTAGGCTTTGAAACAGATTGGATATGTCATTTTCTTTTCCAGCTATTACAGAGGGACGCATGGAGTTATAGTGGTGTATGATGTGACTAGTGGAGAATCGTTTGCCAATGTCAAGCGGTGGCTTCATGAAATTGATCAAAATTGTGATGTAGTAAATAGAATATTAGGTATGTGGAAATTTATTAGGATATTTCATCCAAAGATAAATTCCAAGGAACTGCCATGTACATTCATTGATAAGTTCTGAGGACCTGCCATGTAGATTCAACAACAAGTCTGCAGGACCTGCCATTTATATATCTATCAGGTGGTGGGTTGGGTTATCATTGAAGAAAATAAGAAAATAAAGAGACTTCAGCACACATAAAACTTAGTCAGAATTTTGTAGCAGAATTAGGAGATGTTCAAGCATCAAGATAATGATAGGAATATTATGGTATTTATTTTGTTGCTCTACATATGTACATTAATAACTATTTACAAGCATTACTAGATTATAATTTCTCATTAATCTATGTTCTCATTTAGTTATAGGCAGGCATGATTGGTCAAAAGCTCAATGTAAGTGCTTCCAGCAATTATGTGCCTTCAGATGCAAGTCATGGACCCTCAGTGTATAAAATTGTGCATCTTTTGGACCCTTACTATCTAGCGCTGGACCCTCAGTTTTCTGAAACTGAATCCTTTGAATGTACTTTCACCTAATAGGATGTTAGTAAAAGCCCAAATTCTCAAGAAAGATAAATACAAGCAATACAGAAACAATGAATTCTTATATTAATAAAAAAATAAAGATAAAATGCATAAAAAAATAGTAATAACAATAGCCAGTATAATTTACTAAAAGAAAGCCTTTTTAATTTTCCTTGAATGTATTAATTTTACATCCACTGATGGACTCCCTTATTTTAGCTCACCGCTAGAGGTAAGCTATTGTACCACCCCCAGCATTAGCATCCTCATAAATAAAAGCATATACATATGTTTAACCTCAATGAGTGTCAACCATTCTTTCTTCCTAGCTCTTAGGCAACAGTTTGGAGTGAGTTTCATAGCATTTACCCCCAGAGGAGGGGGCTTAGATGGCTAAATTGGTACAAACATGTACATTCATGGTTATGTTTTTGTGTTTAATTTATTTGCACATTGTATAAATATTGTTATACCTGTAATTGTGAAATTTGGTAAGGGGATGTAAACTGATGAGTATTACACCCTCATCACAAATGTATGTCACTATGACCTATATTCATGCATCACTGAGGGATTAAGTTTGTAGTTTGCATGTATTTTCCAAGCTCTGTTCATGATAGACTCATCAAATCATATAATTGTATGTATCTCTATCAGTATGACACCCTTACCATAAAGGAAGGTAGCTGTGACCTACATTTCACAAAATTTACACTTCATTTAAGTTTATATATATATATATATATATATATATATATATATATATATATATATATATATATATATACATATACATACATACACACACACACTGTTATATCTAGATTAATGAAAGTTGGTGTGGGATGCATGTTGATCAATATTACACCCTCATCACAAAAATAGGTCACTGTGACCTGCTTTTCATGTTTCACTGACTTTAGATACATTTTGTGTTTTAAGTCTATTTTTCAAGCTTATTGAATGCTAGAATCATCAAGTTTGATGATTATGTGCGTCTCTATTAGTACCATACTCTTGCAACAAAAGAATGTCTTTGTGACCTAAATTTCATATTTTACTGGCTGAGGTTAAATTTTGCAATTAGCTCAGTTCCAAATAGGTTTTAGCACCCTTTGTATATGCTGTTATACTTAGATTCATGAAACTTTGTGGGACTATATTTTGATGAGTACTAAATATTCATCATAAAACGTATTTCTCTGTGATCTATAGTTTGGAGTTGTAAATGATTAGACACTTATATTTTGTTAATAGAGCATTGATGTACCTAGACTACAGCAACCACAAGCATTTTTGTAACATTTATTTATTTTGTAATGTATTAAGGATATATACTTGCTATTTTGCAGATAGTTGTAGTAAAGTGGATAAAAATAAGTGCTCTCAGGTCAGTTTGAAAAGTTTATCAGAGATTGTTTTGATGCATGTCAACGATTTCATGATTAGGTGATAATTGTTAAGTAGATGGATGAAGTAAGTCTTCTCAACTCATTCAGTTGTGAATGTAAATAAACATTACAAAATGTCTTGCTTTCATTATTGTTGATATAGTTTAAGAAATTAGTCTGCTTGCATATCTAGGGAGAAAAAGGAAGCTTGTTGAAGTTTCAACAAACATATCAAATGAACCTGTTTCAAAGAAAACTATTTGTTCAGTTTTCTTAGTTTAAAGTTATTAATATTCCCCAAATAACTTCCTCTGCCTCTTAATTTCTAAAACCATTCTCTATATATGCTGTATAACTGTCTTTGCTTTTCTAACAATATATTCATTTTATCACTTCCTTTTCTTCTCATCATTATATCTATCTACAATTACTGTTTACATATATTATGTTTGGTCATTTTAAATACCAGCACACCAGTATGTTTGTTATGTGCAAACAAAAATAAAAAGCAAACAAAAATTATTGTTTGTAAAATAAGTATAACTTTATTTCCATAAAACATCCCATATATTTTTTTACATAATCTTTGAACTTGTGTTATTACATAATATTTTTGACTTAGGTAAAATCTCCCAATGGCAAGGTAATTTTTCTGGGGAAGCTGAATTTTATATAAAATTTTTTTATGTCTCTGATGGAATCCTTATTCATGTGCGATTAGTTTGAATGTAAGATTTGACTGCTCTATTACTAACTGACCTTTCTGTGACCCTAGCATTCTCCCACAAGCTGACTGCCACCATAAAATACATTCATCCTCCCTGGGAATTACTTCAGGGTGATGTACACTTTTTCTTTTCTGGGTGGAAAGATAGTGAACTGTTCAACACATATTCTGGTAAATTACCAATTTTCAGTTTGAATTATTTCTCTTTGATATCACTACTTTTTTTCCAATTTTGGTTGCTAAGGAACACACAAGCGAGTCTCCATTGATAGAGATTAAAAGAAAACAACACTTTGAATGAATCTGAATGACAGATGTTGTCAAGACCCTTGTCTGTATGAATCATTTCTTTCATTTATATGTTTTGTTTTGGTTGCTGTAAACAGTTGTCTGTTTATTCAAGACTGATGTAGTATTCAGTGATAGAAACAGTTTCTTGATTGAATGTTTGCAGCTATCAGTCAAAAACAAGTGTTTGCAAGCACAAGTTTCAGTATGGGGAAACATTCATCTTTACATTTATATGGATTAGGAATAGTCTGCATTGGATTAATAAAACTAAACTTACATTGGAAAAAATATATTCAAACATTCACATAATTAGATCACTGTGTCCCTCCCCCCCCAGTTATTTGGGGAAATAAATTTAAAGATCATTATAATAAGTGCACTCTTGGGATGTTATGCACAAGGTCATAAGCAGGTCATAAGCACAATTAGTGAGCTGTACATTCTGTTAGCATTATAACAGTTAACTCCCTTTGTGTATGTTGTAAGCTTGGTAGGACAATCAATGTAAATTAAGTCAAGTTTCAATTTAACTATAATTATAGTATCTCAGGAAGTTACAGTAATTTTCTACTTTCATTTTTTTCCAGTTGGAAACAAAGATGATGATGCAGACAGAAAAGTTGTGCTAACACAGGATGCCCAGAAATTTGCTGACCAGATGGGAATCCAGTTATTTGAAACCAGTGCCAAAGAGAACAAAAATGTAGAAGAGGTAAAATTTAAAATTAAACTATTAAGCTGACAGTAAAATTAATTTTAATTGCAGTAATACTTCACTTGCCACTATTGCATTGCTCATCATTTCTGGCACTCTAGACCCCAGTCCAGCCAATTATTTGCCCTTCAAACGAGTATTGCAGGGCCAAATTTGAAAAGAGCATGATCCCAGCCTGACTCCTTAGTCAAAGCCAACATACAGAATACCATTCACTTTTTTTCTTGAATAAATAATGTACGTGTTACTTGTGTGCCATATTGCTCACCAAAATTTGCCTTCGTTTTCAGCTTTAAACATGATTTTGATGATTTGTCTGTCTTTTTGTATCAGTTGAATGTTTGTCACCTCAGTCCTTGCTTTATTTTGGTGCTATTTGTTTTCTTTTGTAAATTTAATTTTTCAGCTCTGCTGGTCATAGACCAGAAGAGTTTACATGATGGTCTGTGGTCTGTCGATTGTCATCCATCTGTTGCCTATCTGTCATTTGTCTATCTGCATAAATTTGTTATCGCTACTTCTCCAAAACGACTTACAGGATTGCCATGAAACTTTACACACACTTTCATCCCATGGTCTAGTTGGTCCTAAAGAAAATGGTCCTGCTTTGATGTCCATTATGTCTACCATGACAGCCATCTTGAAATCACATTATGACTAATCCTTTGGAATGGATATTCATATCAACAAGGGTTTTTAAGCCTTTTGAGTATGTCTAATTGGTCCTAAATGAAAATGGTGCTTGTCTGATGTCCAGTACGGCCATTGGTGCAGCCATCTTGAACATCTTGTTGAGGTTACTCCTCCTGAAAGGATGGTCATATCAACATGGAATTTTCATTACAAGACTTCTTATAATGTCTGGTTAGTCCTAAATGAAAATGGTGCTAATCTGATGTTCAGTACGGCCATTGGTGCAGCCATCTTGAACATCTTGTTGAGGTTACTCCTCCTGAAAGGATGGTCATATCAACATGGAATTTTCATTACAAGACTTCTTATAATGTCTGGTTAGTCCTAAATGAAAATGGTGCTAATCTGATGTTCAGTACGGCCATTGGTGCAGCCATCTTGAACATCTTGTTGAGGTTACTCCTCCTGAAAGGATGGTCATATCAACATGGAATTTTCATTACAAGACTTCTTATAATGTCTAGTTAGTCCTGAATGAAAATGGTGCTAATCTGATGTTCAGTATGGCCACCACATTGGCCAACTTGTTATTGCTACTCCTTCAACATGTGGTTTTGACTTAAAGACTTCTAATGATATCAAGTTGGTCCTAAATGAAAATGGTGCAGATCTGATGTCCAAAATGATTGCCGCTGTGGCCACTTTGAAAATTTTGTTATTGTTACTCCTGAATGGATGGTCATATCAACATGGAATTATAACTAAAAAGACTTTTCATGTCTAGTTTGTCTCAAAATGAAAATAGTGCTGATGTGGCATCCAACAGGGCCACATTTTGAAAATAGTGTTCTTTCTACTCCTCTTAATTGTAAAATCATATCAGCATGGGATTTTCACAGTAAGACTTCTTATGCTGTCTGTTTGTTCTAAATGGTGCTGATCTAACATCATTATGGTTACCATCTTGAAAATATTCTTATCACTGCTCTTCCTAACAGGAAAATCATATTGACATGAGGTTTTCACTGGAAGATTTCTTATGCAGTCTAGTTGCCCTAAGTTAAGTGGAGTCAATCTGACATTTAAAATGGCCACCATGGTGCTTTCTTGAAAATTTTATCATTACTTCTCCTGAATGGTTGGTCATATTGACATAAGAGTTTTGCCAAAAGGACTTCATATGATATCTGGATGGTCTTAAATAAACATGGTACATAATCTTGCACCCAAAATTACCACCACAAAATGGCCATCTTGAAAATCTTTTGAGCTACTGTTCATAGATCCGAGCTTATGGAATGGCTTGATGTCCATCATCCATCTGTCTGTTAGCATGGTTTGTTATCTCTACACTGAAGAAAGTACTTATAGGATTGCCGTGAAACTTTGCACACAAATTCAACCCAAAGCTTAGTTGGTCCACAATGAAATTGGTGCTAATTGGATATCTATTATAGCCACCACAGTGGCCATCTTGAAAATCTTACCACTACTTCACCTAACCAGATGGGGATATGAACATGGAGTTTTTATTAAAAGATATATGTTGATCTCTAGTAGGTCCTAAATAAAAATGATGCAGATCTTACATCCAGTATGGCTTCACAGCTGCCATCTTGAAAATATTTCTTATTGGTGCTCTTCTGGATTGATGGTCATGTCAACTTGGGGTTTTCACTAAAGGTCATTTTATAATATCTAGTTAGTCCAAAATGAAAATGGTGCTGATTTGACATCCAGCATGGCCATCATGACAGTCATCTTGAAATTCTCGTTATTGCTACACATTCTGAGTAGAATATTGTGTAACTTTTGGTTTTCACCAGAAGACTGCTTTTGGTGTCTAGTTTGTCCCAAATAAAAATGGTGCTGATCTGACATCCAGTATATCAGCAATCTTGGAATTATTGTTTTTGCTACTTCTAAAGAGAAGGTTGTATTGACATAAAACTTCTTGGGTTGTCTAGTTCGTCCTAAATTAAAATGATGAAGGCCTGACAGTCAGTATGGCTACCATGGCAGTCATCTTGAAATCCTGTCACTACTCCTCCTAAATGGATAGTCAGATTGACATGAGGTTTTCACCAGAAGACTTATCTTGATATTTAGTTTGTCCAAAATGAAATTAGTGCCCATCCTACAGCCGATATGGCCATCTTGCAAATCTTGTTATTGATGCTTCTGTTTAATGGATGGTGATATTGGCATGGGGTTTCACCAATAAACTTCTAAAATGTCTAGTTTGCCCCCAACAATATTGGTGCCAAAGTTACTTCCAATATGGCACAACAACAACCATCTGGAAAATTTTTGTTTATAGGTAAAGAATGTCAGAGATCATTTCAACACTTAGCAGTTACTAAGAAGAATGGTCTTATCTTTGATTCAGGGAACTTTTTTGTTGGCCAATGACTCTTGTTACATATTTGCACATCCAATGATTAAAATAACAATGAAATACTATTAGAACTCTATAGAAAATGTATTTGAACTTGTCCTATTTTGCTTCCCAGCAGTTGTTGTAAAACATAGTTACAGCAACCTCAAAAATAGGTCATAGTAACAAAATCAGTAACTGTTTCCATGGTAGATGTAATCTTTGCATATGTTTAATGGATAAAATGTTGGATAAAATGATTAATTTTCTTAGTAATAGACCTGTATACATTTATTTAGTGATAATCTGCTTCTAATTGCACTGCAACAAGTAGACTCGTCTTCAGGGATCATGTGAATTTATGGTGAGAATTCCATAGTTAGCGGTTTAATTTCTGGATTTATGATCATGAAATTGGCACCAAAATTGTCTTAATGTCCTAATGTCTTTTCTAACTTTCTACTTTGCACATTGAATGGAAACATGATACAAAAGTCAAGGTTATACTTTCTTTTGTAATGTATTGCACTGAAACAAAAGGGAGTAAGGGGGATGGCCAGAAGTTAAGGCAAAGCGAGGTGAACTTCACTTTTTGTGGGCTTGTTTAGGCAAAATTAATGCACTTAAGGATGACTACACTGTATTTTGTCTGAATCATCACCTAGTATAGACCCTGTATCAGAATTTGTTTTTCTTTTTTCAATTGCAGATGTTTGTTGCAGTAACAAAACTTGTGCTAGCCACTAAGAAAGAACAACAGAAGAAGGTAGCTGAGCAGTCCCATGACACAGTTCGATTAGACAGCCGATCCAATAGAAAAAAACCAGTTAAATCCAAATGCTGCTAACATGGCAAACAAATTCTTTTGTCATTCATTTAGACACACAAAATCACTTAAGAACAAGACTCTTATTGTAAAATTGGAGAGGCTTTTGGAGGATGTTTTACCAAGGTCAGGGTTACTAAAGTAGGAGATATGTTAGTATATACATGCTTGTACATCTCAAAGCAATAAATTTTTTATGTGAAATACAGAAGGTGTTTTCCATCTTGGATCAGACATTGGAAGTTGCCCTGAAGCAATATTTTTTGAGCACAAGATTCAAAATCATACGTAAAACAAATGTATTGCCAATTAATTTTGTTTTGATGTTACACAATCACAAACATTCATGAATTCCTTTTCATATGAATAAGCATAATGAAGACAAATTCATGAAGGACAAGAGCTTTAGTCTGATTCTTTTTTCATAAAAAAATGAACATTTGCATTCACTCTCGTAATGCTAACAAAAATAATCTACAACAACAATTTACTAAACTTACAACCTACAATTTTCCTCAGAGAGACTGTCTTTTGATATTTGTCGAGCCCACATTTTGGGAAGCTAGATATAGCAGTACCTTTTTAGATGACAACAGCATCAACAGTTTGTTATGATTTTGGTTCAAGTTTTTCAACAGTGCTTTGACTGTGTGCTTGACATTCAGGTCCTGGCCTTTTTGATAAGAGGATATTGTTGTGCTTGGATTTTCATCTATAAAATCATTATTGCATCATCATTTTCGTATGTTGGGTGTGATAATGGAAAAATGAGAACCATGAAATTTGTCATTTTTAGAAATCTGCTTATATATAAAGAACATGACTAGGTTTTGACCTTTGATTTTATTTATCATGATATACCATGATTTTATTTAACCACCACAGAATTTAGTATGAATTAAAAAGACAACAGTATTTTGTCAACCTCTCCTTCCTGTTCTTACTTAATCATTAAATTTAATTTAAGCTTGATAATTAATTTCTCTGATAAATGCATAACTGTTTGTTTACATTTATGTTACGTTTCTAATTGTCATAATTGTTTCATGATTGTCTCAGATTGTGATATTCTTTGTATGTGTCAAAGTACAATTGAATTATTGTATACCTTACAAATTTCACAATCTTGTATGTGTTAATGAGCCAAATATACAATGCTAGAAAAGTGAGTTCATAATTTTGCTCAAGGTTACTATAAGTACTTGTATACAAGTCGGGTCCAGCTGTAGAAAAAAAATAGACCCTGATCTGCTATCACATAGTGTGTCAGCAGATCAGGGCCATTGCTGTTTGTTCTAATTGTTACTCCAATCAAACCATATTGACCCAGATCAGCTGCAACATTATGTTACAGCAGATTTTGGTCCATGCAGTTGGATCTGACTTATTCACTAAAAGGCACTAAATAAAAGAATTTTAAATATAAAAGTAATTTATTTTCTGCATATAATTGGTTTCATTTCTGTTTATGGTATCATGTTAAATGAGTAAGATGTTTAATAAAACATAAAACAGACACAGATGACTGACAGCTGTGTGACTGAGACTGAATTTTAAGCATTATCCATGAATGTACAACCATAGGAAAAACCTATTTATTAGATTTTCATTAAAAGAATTTCATATGAAGTTGAGATGTTTACTTAATGAGTTGTTCGTTAATCTGGTAAAATTGCAGATACAATAACCAATGAATCCATTACAATATTTTGAAACCATGCTTTTAATGTTATGTTTACCAAAGAGTAAATATAATTTTGCTGCAGATTACATCCTTGAATATTGCACTAGTCATTTTTTTATTTTCTGCTGTAATTTTGAATATAGTGCCAATTGTAAAAGAAAAATGTGCCATTATATAGTATAAAGTAACTGTACTTAGAACCACTATGGCTTTTTTCTTTTAATGCTTCAATTTCTGAATTATTTTGGGAATGTTTTGCATCAAAAAATTAAAGTACACAAGTATGGTTTCCGATATGTCTTAATTATGAACATTTTCAATTTGTTTCATCTGGTTTTCAAAATTAGCCAGGAATAAAGAATATTATTAGCAGTTTTGATAAAATTAGATGGTATTTTTGATTGAAAGTTGTCTTCCATTCTTTGTGTTTATTGTTTTGGGGTTTTTTTTGCTTTATTTATTATCTTGAACTGTATTGGCTTCTCTTTTTCTTTTCCCAATTAAAAAAGATAAATCATTCAAACAATTTTTTCTCCATAAATTGCAAATGTATTTGTTTCTAACTTTGATGAAAAGATTTTGTAAAATCTAGCTGTTGTGTCTAAGCTCTAAATGATTGTTTATACTTAAATCTTTACAAGTTTGTATTATGCATTCCTAGGGTAGAAATGCCTAAGAACTGTTGTATTGAGCCAATTCAACAAAGCTTGTATCAGTATATTGCCATATGTAAATATCAGCAAAATGTTTATTTTTGTAGTTCAGTTTTCCTCTTATAGCTTAACTTGGTATACATTTATAACCAATTAGATCAATTTAAATGCTAAATACCATATATATTCACTTATAAGATGAATCCAACTGCAAACAATGTAGACCCCGATCTGTTGTCGCATAATGCGCTGGGAAATCAGAATCTGTTTGTTCTACTGATTACTTTTAAGAAACTGTACAGACTTAGATCTGCCAGTGCAGTATGTGTTGGCAAATCTGGGTCTGTGCATTTTGCAGCTGTATTCGATCTGTGAGTATATCAGGTGATTGGTTTTTTTAGCTGTAAAATGTGACTTGCATATTTATTATGTGCGCTATTTATATCCAGAAGCTTCATGTTGTAATGTTTAGACTGTCAAATACTCAATATTTTCACTCTTTCCAGAATAGTCTGTCCAGAAAATTGTTGTGGTTACTTATAACCATGCATGAATTGTTGCCAAGAGGTTTGCTGTTTAGGGTATGATCTATTGATTTCAGCAAATACAATGTGGTCAAATCTTCTTTAAATACAGTGTTACAAGACAAGTATACAGTAATGAGTGGTATGCTTTATCAAATATCTTTAAATTCTGTTGCATGTTTAAATTTTACTTCCTTAATTTGTGCAAGTATATGTATATATTTAGTCCAAAATATCAGTGTAATATCTTTGGTTGAATTTTTGTTATTATGACAATATTTATTTGCATACATCATGATGCATGTATCCAGTTTACTTGAAATTCTTTTGAAGATGTACCTTTGATTAAATAGGTATCAAGCTCAGTTTTAATTTTCTTTGCCGCACACCAGATTGGTTGCATATAAACTTAAAAAGCTAGAGGCACTGCAGGCCTAAATAATTGGTTCAGGTTTTTGGTTGGGTCAAGTTTGCTCACAGACAAGAAAATGTATTGAAGAAGAATTGAGTAATTGAGTAGTGGTGAGTATTTTAGTGACACATAATTGAGTTTTATTTTAATAATCACTTTAAAAGAGACTCTTGTTTTAGGCATCCATATTTATTTGTGCCTGTCTTTGGTCATAATAACTTTGCAATGAGCTTATAACAGGGTTCCAACACTGCTGGAAAATCAAGAAAAAATTGTAAGAAATTGAAATAATTGGTTTGTTCCAAACTTGGAAAAGACCTTAAAGTTTTCAAATTTTAATCAAGTTTGAGGGGAAAACCCAGGAATGTTGTCATCACTTGATTGCAGATAAATTGTGTTGTGGAGCTATATTTAAACTTATTATGAGTTAAATTTAATAAGTTTGCACTAGAAATTTTGGAGGTTACAGAACTTTCAAGTTAATTGAGATAATTTTGCCATATGGATCATTTGGGTGCTTACCCTAAACATATTTGTATAGTCATTCCTAGCACTCATGTGATTGGATGGTTAAATAGGCTGGTTACCACACAATTGGCTCCATTTTAGTATCTTTTGTTACATATAAGGTATGAAGACCAGTCTGTTGTGTTGCATTTGGCAAATATGTCTGTGACATATGATCTTGGTAAGTTTAAGAGAAAAATAATGAAGCTTATCTCCTCCAGTTCATCTTTTGATATATAAAGTTGAAGAAATATTATGATTTTATTTGGTAGTTTGAACTGGGAACACACTGTAAACATTATCATCAGTTGTAACCTTTGCCACAACAACCTCCCCCACCTTGTCTTCATGGTGAGTTTTATTATCAGACCTTGCTAAATGCGTATACATCTCCTGACTGCTGTGGCAATTTTTGATGCAAAATCGCACACTCTAGGAGTAACTGGCAATGATTGCATTAAATACAGTCCATTTATTCTGTTTAGTCAAGACCATAATTGAGCCTTAAAAAAAAAGAAACAATTTCATCCAGTTAAAACTTGGAAAAAACCCAGGAAATTTTTGTTTGTAAAAGTGTGGAAATCCTGTGAAAGTACATGTTTTTACCTTAATAAGACCAGGGGGCCAGCTTAACAAATTTGTTTAAAGGTATGGGTGAACTTGTTATCAAAGATATTGTTAGGAAATATGTTGATAATATTGGGCAAAAAAAATGATAGTGGGCCTTGTCATCAAGCATATTCTTATCAGATAAATATGGTACATGTATAAATCAGTGTTTGGTACACCTCATGTTGAGCCTGAATATCGGAAGGTCTTGCTGAATGTCTAGTGTTCTTGAAACCATGTACTTATTCCATTTATTATGATTAGTTTCATGTACCATGCCATTCTATAACTAGAAAAGTACTGCTTGTATGTTCAGAAAGTTGCACAAATCAACAAACGTATAGTCTTTAGTACATGTGTTGCAATTTATAATAATGTAACATTTTGGGGTCTTCCTTTGACAGGGTTATCTGATGTGGCAAGTATTCTTTCATTGTCTTACGTGTAAGCATGGTTAGATATGGATATCAATTTTCTGATAGTCATGGTTGTCTCAGTATTTCAGTTTGGTTTTCAGGCCAGATACTGGGAGATACAGCATTGCTTGGATGCATTTGAAACATGGCTTCTTCAGAAATCTTGTTCCACTTTTCTTTTTTACTATTGTTGATAAATGGTAGATATCTGTAATGACTCTGTTAAAGGCAGTCCTCAGCTAAGGGCATTTCATGCAGATTTGTCTTATTAAGTTTAAATCTGAGTAGGAATATTACAGGTAATATGAATAGTCTGATTTGAATACTGTTGGTAGTTTTGCCTTATTGTATATGACAGTATGTAGGAACATAGTCTAAACATTTAACATCATACTGTTATTGACTTTGATGAGGTTGCCACATTGATTCATTGACCCCAGAGACAACTTCAGCGAGGTCAGCAGCAGAGGTGAATATAATTTTTATGGGGTTAATAAATCTCTGTAGCAACCAAAATCAAAGGTCAGTAAGTGCATTATTATATAACATTTTGATAGTTTGATAGTCATTGCCGTAATGGACTGAGACACCACTTGGTCAAGTTTTATATGTGGGTGTTTTCATTTGGTGAAATACTGTTATAAGTTCAGTTGATTATTATCAAATAAAATAAAAACGCATTAAACATTCAAAAAAAGATTTCTTGTACAGTTATTCATAAAGTTTTGTCTTTAAACTTTAATTTAAAATGCAATTACAGACCAGCAAACAGGTAGAAAGGCAGATAGATTGAAATACAAATGGAAAATACATTGTCTGCAGAACCATTGGAATACTATAGCATCATCACATGCGCATATCAGGGTGTGCTGTATTGTTTTTGCAAAGACAGTTGGGGGGGGTAGCAAAGTCATATTATACACATACACTTGCAGACAGAAACAAGATAATTTTTAGTAAAAAAACCTATTCAAATTCAGAATTAGTTGAATACATGTAGTAAGGATGTCTACTTACAAGTAAAAAGAAGAAACCACACCATTTCTGTGACAATTTTTTCTTGTGAATTCATTTACTTCCGCAGGTATATATTTTGGTAGTTTTGAATTTAAAATGAAGACCTCTCATGGGTACTTAAATTCTTCAGTGTGCTTGGGTGACGGTTTTCTTTAAAGGCACAACACCTTTCATTAGGGCCTTTAAATTTGTGTTTATAAGTAATTACAAATCCGTGACAAATGGTACACTACAAATGAAATAAAACTGAGTACTTAATATTTGCTTACCTTAGACTACCCATTATTTTGGTTCTAATAAGCATCAAATCCAAAAATAAATTGGAGATAGTTATATCTTCATAAGATGCTAATTATCAGATTTGTGTGTATCATATTTTCTTGAAAATGAATGGAACGTTTTTTGTTATAAATGGAAAATGAGTCAAGTTAATATAGTATTGCATGAATTATCAGTGGCTTTTGATGAAAGTAAGTTGCAAAACAATTTAAGAAATTTATGTTTTTAATTTCCCTCATGTATTGATAAATGATGTATTATACATATATTTTTTGTTCAGAATCATCCTTTTGGCTCAATACAAAATAAATGTAAATGACAGACAAAATATTCTGTGCAATTTTTGGTTTTGTTTCCATTTCCTGGAATTTCAGAGGTTCTCATCCATCAGGGATATGCAAGTTTTGTCTCACTTAGCCATTAGTTTTTAAAGGCAACCTCATTGTCATTGTTATTGTCATCAACAATTTGAAAAAATTGTTTGGGTCAAAATTTTGTATTTTTTCAAATTCCTGTGCGCACATCTTAGCAGGGTTCACACAGGATGTATGTCATTCCATGGAATCCTTATTTTCTATGTTTTCCATTCAGACATTTGAATTTCATATAAAGTTTCGTTTTAATTCCAGCTTGATTGATGTTTGTAGTACGTTAGAAAATGCATTTAATTGATTATGGTGCATTATAATTTGTTGTATGTATGCAGAATGCTTTGTCAGCATTAAAATTAACATTGAATAGCTGCAGAATTGCTAGAGGCATCACACAAATTTTGATTCAGTTTTCTCTTTGTGTGAGCATGTATTGTAAATTCCAAGCTCAGCATATCATTCATTTTGGCATCCATGTTTATGCCTGTCCATCAATGTAACAGATTATGGTCAGTTTTAGTCTTTTTGTTATCTGACTGTTAAATGTATGTGTATTTTGGGTTTAATGGCATGTCAGCACAAAAGTTTATAATTAAACAGTAAATTCAAAAAATATAAAATAAAGAATTACAAAAGGAAAACTGTAAGAAGATGAATCAGTCCAAATAAACATAAATAGGTAGTTCAATAAAATAAAAGTTTAAAAAGTAAAGATGTTAATAAAGATTTATGTGAAAAAATGTAAAATCCTGAAAATATTAGGTCATAATTTGTTATATAAACTGCATATCATCAAAAAGTCCCAAGATTTTCTCTGATGGCACAGCATAAAGTGTTTTGAATTCATGTCAAGGTCAGTGTTACAAAGCAGGCAAGACATAAGGGTCTCTCTTGTTTAAAAAAAAATAGAAATAAGGAATATCAAATTTCCTATTGTATCTTTGTAAATATGGAGAATATTGAGTCATGAATATTAAGTTTTATCAGATATATAGCAGCATTTTTGCAGCTTGTATGCACTGTAAATTTTTGGTTAAGACACTGCTTAATATTGAACCAGTTAAAAAGTTGTAAAAACTACTAATACATAATATGGGTTGTTGCTTAAATAATCACAGTCTTTGAGGTTAGGGACAAGGTTATTAGGATTGGGCTGGCTTGGCATCATGGAGTAAAAAGACATGCAGCATTTCTGTTTTGTTTGAGATTTGTGTGCAGATTTGTCCAATAAGAGATGTTTGTTGTTGTTTCTGTACATTGAAACTAACTTATAGATGATTATTACAGTAAGGAAATTAAATAATTTCACAGAATGTATACTTGAAGTAAAGTGTAATGCAAAGAAAGGAGAGCTACTGAATATTTGGCTTGGAGAGATTTCAGTCCTTAATGTCTGTAGCATGGTGACCATTTTCTTTTACAAAAAAATACTTTATATTCCTAATAATTGTAATAAACTTTGTTATCTTACTAAATTTAATAACAAAGTACATGCCTAGCAATTTATCTGTTAAGGGAGAAACTCCTGTTAGTTATCTCCCTTCGATATTGTTCAGTTGCCTGTAATCCTTGAATCGGTGACAGAAATGCTTTAGAAAGAAATTGCAATATTAATTCCTCAAAGAATGTGTAAATGTTAATACAACATCTGTTGTGATGTGTAAAGATAAGAGAGTTTAGAAAATATAAAGATTATTTAGAGCACCATCAATTGCAATATCTCCCTCTGATCATGTAAATTTGTTATCACTTGAACCCTCAAATAATCAGTATTCTAGGTACTTTGATCAGTTTTGTGAATCATATTTTGTTTGTCTAATTATTTTTGTATTTAACAAAAAGAAACAGAAACAGCTGTAGCTATGCACAGAAGAAAGAAAATTGTAAGACCAAAAGTGCCCTAAAAATTATTGCACTTAAACTCGGCTTGAAATTCTGACATTAGATTTGTCAGGGACTTGACATATGCCAGTTATGCATCAGACTTTTTAGTTGGGTTTGAGTGCAAGATAGATTTGTAATTTTTGGGCCAGTTTCATTTCTTATGCACTTATCAATCTGTTCCTTTGTGTGCAATGTGCTTTCTGTATGGAAAACCATTTTACAGGTAATAAGAAATATAAACATGATGAATCAAGCACAGATTTATGTATCTTCCCTACACATATTGTATTTCTCCAATAAGGGTCCAGCCTTATAAAATATTACAAGGAAGGGGGTATGCTTATTATCAGGCAAAGATATCCTTTGTCAGTATGTTAAACTTTGTAAAATGAGAAGGGGCCTATCATCAAGAATGGCTTTCTCAGATGATATAAACATTTTGGATGGAAGACTATAAGACTTAAAAGCCCTCGTAAAATATAAATGCATGTCTAGCACCCATTATAATTATCATATTACAATCGTAAAACGGGTGAAGTGTTAGTATAACTGGTGTTGTCTTTTTTTGTAACTGCTGCAGCTGAGGCTTTAATTCATATATATATTAAATTCACATTCAAACATTTCTGTGTTACAAATAAGTTTAGACATTTATTCATGAACCTCAAGGGAATACAATGTTGATTACTTTGTAAACCATAAATTATGATTTAAATAAAAATTATTGTATACATATTTTTATTTTTAGCTCAACTTTTCATAATACCTAGTGAGTGTGTGGTATGGCCATGTGTCTTTTGATCATCCATCAAGATTTACTTGATACCATTCTAGAGATCATGCTATTGATTTGATTTTGATCAAACTTGGAATATCATTAGTATCTTGGATGAATTCAAATTTGAGGTATGTGCATATTAATCGTGATTGTGCGTCTGATTGGCTGACCTTGTCACACTGTTGAGGTCATATTTCAGATCAGAGTTTGATTAAACTTGGAATATATGCTTATGTTGTCGAGGTTTGAGATAAGTTTGATAATGTGCAAGGTGCAAGCATATTAATGAAGTTACTCTGCATCTGATTGGATAAATTGTTGCTATTCTGGAATATATATTTCTGATCCAAATTTCACTTGTATCATCAAGATCTCTGATAAATTTAGTAATGACCAAGATACATACATGTAAGTGAAGTGATCTTGCATCAGATTGGTTGAGCTTTTACCATTTTGGAGGCCATATTTCTGATCTGATGTTGGTCAGACATTGAACATTGGATTATACCATCAAACTCTCTGATGAATTTGATGAGTGAGATCCACACATATTAACGAGGTATTCTTGCATCTGATTAATTGAGATAGTTATCACTGTGGAGGCTATATTTCATATTTGAGGGTTGATAAAACTTCTAGGCTTATATGATCAAGATCTTGCAGGATTTTGATCATGAGCAAGATCCATACAGGAATGGGGTGATCTTGCATCTGATTGGCTAAATTTGCACTCTAAAGATTGTATTATCCAATTTTTGGTTAATAGATTTATATCATCAAGATGTCAAAGGAGTTTTATGTGCAAGTTCTATACATATTAATGAATTTCAGCACTTTTAAAATGATTATTCTCTCTGTTGAAGCAAGGAAATAACTAATTATACTGATGATGGTTCTGTGCTAGTTATTATGTACATTTGTAAAGAGGAATAGATATAAAGTGAAGCTGTTTGCATGTGCATGTTAATTTTATGTACAGTGACTGAAATTTCCTTACAGATGGTAAATGTGGAAATTGTGCACCATCAAAATCATACAGCTTATTAAAATGGCTGTTCACATGTGCTTGAAAGATGAGCTTCAACTAGTCCAAAGTACACTAACTTGAGCAGTTATTAAAATAGAGAAAATGAATTTTGCTAGAGTAGGCAATACCAGCTTCTGAAAGTGCAATATATGAATTATAAAATATATAAAAGGTAAAAATAAGTTATCAGCTTTTTTTTCCCTCCAATAATTTTTGAAGTTTAGGGAGTAAAAATGACCAGGCAGTGCTAGCAGTCTTTTGATAGGTGCACATCTGAAGTATTGCAAAACTCTATACTCTTCAACCCAAATTGCATCCATCAATCATACAACCAAATCAAGGGAATTAAAAGTTCTTTGAACAAAACCCCAAGATATGCAACATCTTTTTTAAATTTCCAGGATTACCAGTGACGAAATCTAGGAAATTCTTTTTCTTTAAAAATCTAACTCTGTATGCAAATTACAAAACTGTAGAGTGGAACCTTAACACAGATGTGAACATTTGTGCAACTGCTTTTCTCCATTTCATCAGTAAAGTATGCTTATTTTCCTCTTGCTTATACAATATGCCTTGTGGCAGTACTTGGTCAGAAATGTTCCTAATTATGGAGATATTAAAAGTGTTGGAACATAGAAGTAAAATCATCTTAAATTTAAAACTGTTGGATTAAATGAAAGAAAATTATTGCAAAAATGCTTCTTTTATTTCGTTTGTAATAAAATTAAGGAAAAGGTTATGAAAAAAAAGCAGAAACGCATGTTTAGAATAGTAGTGTTGGATGAATTTGCAAACTTCATACTCTTTGAACTTTGACCTATGTAAACCAGATCTGTTCCATCACTGATCAAACTGTAAAGTGTATGAGTTAGATCTCAGAAATAATTCTGGTTAGTTTAATGTTCCTGTCTTGTAGTGTATCATTGGATGCTAGTTTGAGAAAGGTGCCTTTTAAATTGCCTCACTTTAAACCACTGAAAAAGGGGGGGGGGGGAATGGAGTTGTGACTTTATTACTTTAATATTTCAGTTTTACAATAAAAATTAAATCATGCAATAATAACACCTATTTGGTCCTTTATGATTCCACTCTACAGTTATTACATACTTCTGAAAGAGGGACAGGTATAAAGTGAAGTTATTTTGCATTTGCAGTATTCACATTAGAGAGAATGTTGGCATATTTCTGGTCTACTTTATTATACTATGACTGAAATTTCTTAACATGTGGTAATTATGGAAATCTTGCACTATCTAAAGCATATCAATAGTTTGTCCTTTGCCCAAATGCAAGTCTTCCAGAAGTTTTGGTAATTGTAGATGGCAGAGAACTGGAGTTTTTTTAATGCAAAAACCATTTTTCTTCTTTCAGTCAAAGAGACCTTCACCTTTGAACCTGAAATCACATGTTCTTCCTTGCCTTATGTGCAAGCCATCCACATGTTTGGTAAAAATATGGATGGGCAACTCAAGTTATTGTCTGGAAATTAAATTTAAAATGGATGAACAGATAACATCATGACATAATATGCTCTGCTTTATGGCAGTCATATGAAAACAACGTGTAAATTATAAGAAGAAGAAGAAAAAGAAGAGGAAAACTTTTAATAGTGGGTGACCATTATTTATGACATGTTTGTTTATACTGGTAGCAAACTTGTTTCTTGCATTAACCTAGAGTACCTGTAGTTATGTCCTAACAAAGGAAGACAGTAATTTACATGTCTTGTTCTAGGTTAGAATTCATCAGCAGTTAAACTGGCAAGACAAATAATTCAGAAGAATGTTATCATCTTAGGGACATGCGAGGTTTTGGCTACAATAGATTTTACTCTCTTACTATTCACGTATCTGATTTGTATGCAAAAATCATTTTTGCTCATGTTGTTCTCGCAAGACAGGTGAAAGGTCATTGTATTTTATTAACATGTTTGATTCATGCATTAAAGAAATGGTCTTAAAAACTTACAGGTGGTCTCCCAAAATTAAAGTCTCTCAAGTTGCATTTTACTATTTTACAAAAGTAGGCCACTGTAACCATGGTCAGCAGCCAAGTATTCCTTACCAAACAATAGTTTATCCCTGCTTAAAGCAGTCACTTGTGCATTATCTATAGTGACCACACAGTCTCTGCAAACTAAATTTTTGCTTCATGAGGACAGATATCAGTCATGATATAATTTATAGGATAGATTAAAGTGAGCAGGATACAGTAAATTTGTGTGGAACATAAACTTAGAAGAGATCAACATACATGTATATTTTATGATTCTGTTGAAAAGTGCACATAAGACAAGCTTGATAATGTAATAATACTAACAATAATAATAATAATAATAATATTCAGTGGATGGAATTTGTTTTAAAACCAATTTTAAAGATGAACCCATGTAATGAGGTCACCTGTGTACAAAGACGAGTTTTATCACTTTACATGGGTGGCCACTGTTGACCAGTTTGTTTGTATTAGAAAACTATATAAATATTGTTATAGCTGTACATGTTTTGCAACTTTTCCAGGGTAACCACCAAGGAGAAAACAATACATTATCACATTTCAAACAAAATGTATCTTCATAAGCAAATCCAGCCTAACATGGTGAGATAATCAAATGTATACAATGATGAACGCTAACTGGGCAGAGAAGGAAACTACCCAAGTTTCATAGCACCGTCTCAAAAGGCATCAGGGTGAAAAAAGGAATAGGTGAAGAAAACAAGCAAATTATTTTGTCCTAAATTTTTCTGTCTTCAGATTTGTAAAGTGTTCAAATTTTTAAAGGCATCAACACTAGGTCACTATAATTTTTAGCAAGGGAATAAACTTTTGTTCTGCCAGGTTACTTCATTTGTGCAATATCACAAAATTTTCAGTTCTATTAAAATCACAAGTGTATGAATCTATTTTAACTTGAAACTTTACCACTTCAGTCCACCAGACAGGTCACAGCACCTTGCATTTTCATGTATCTGAAACTTTGTTTATGTCTGTGACATAGTTGCAAGTTGTACACTGTCCAAACTTCATGTGTATATCCAATTTAAGAAGTTCATCACAAACATGTAACAGTAACAGTGTGACCTATTTTTCATGTTCTCATGATCAGTGTAACAGTTGTTGAATATCGAGTAGCCAATATATTTTATGCCATTTCCTCTACAACTGTAAAATGTATAACTGAATCTTTACATATTCTTTATTACCAAAAACAAAGCAAATCACTGATTTACATTGAACTTATTGACGATGTATTGAAATCAAGTGCAGCATATATAAATATATTTTTAAACTGATCAAACTTTGTGTCAGTACATGTTGGATCCAAAACTACCATGCAAAATTAGGTTACTATGACATACATTGATCAATTTCTGACCATTAGCCTTATCATTTGAACTATGCATTAACCAGCAGCTTTAATCTGTATATTAACTAATTACCAGCATTACCAATGTTCACAAATTGCAACAGATCCAGTTTTAGTTCAGTTTTTTAGATAAAAGAAACTATGCTCCTTCTATGGAAACAATACAAGTCCTTTCCCTATCCACTGATTTAAAATATGAAAATTGATAAAAAAATAAAATAAATGAATTCACTCAAATATTCATAACAGTTTACATGTGGATGCTTCAGCAAAAGTTCTCACCATTACACCAAAATGGCAGGACATTTTAATTTGCTTTTCATGCAATAATTTAAGTGATTTTGTAAGCCATCCCTCCCACCCACCCCAACTCCATACAACAATGACTTTGGTAATTATCAACAAAACTAACTAGTACTTGAGTCAAAAATCAAAGCTTTGCTTTCTCAGTCTCCTTATCCTGAATACCTGATAATGGAGAAAAAAAAATTCAAAATTCTGGAAAACATGACCCCTTTTGTCATAAAAATGTTATGTTGTTATAGGGTTTATCGCCATTTTTCAGCACAAGATAGGCTATACATGGCGGCCAGTATTAATGGTGGAGGAAGAACCCGGGAGAACCTGGAAAGAACCACCAACCCACGAGAAGCTACTGGTAAGCTTTCTCACATAACCACATTGGCCGAGCCTGAGACTCGAACCCACGCAGACAGAGGTGAGATGGCAGTGATCCGTAACGGTGAGCGCTTTAGACCACTCGGCCACTCGGGGCCCGTCATAAAAATGAATTTTAAAGTGCAGATGATCTCTCAAAAGGGGTAACTATTAGATAATTAATCTGTGCGTCAGTGCTGGTATTCCATCTTAAATGGCAGATGGTCTCCCAAAAGTGGCTTTAACGTCAGTCTGGTTTTATTGAAATTTGTGAATTATTATTATACAATTAGAGACCTTGTTGAATTTAAGTTCACTAGTAAACTTTGATGCTTTAAGTCGTCAAAATGAGGTATTCTGGTTATAACACTTCATATTCACCTGAACAAAGGTTGCATTTGTCAATATCACCAATTTACTAGTTCATAAAACTACATATTCATCTCCTCAAAGATCAATATATGTATAATATCACATAGTGCATGATGTTGTGCCATGATGAAACATTTCTCCTGTGAAATGTGTCATATCATTTTATAAACTGAAAAAAATGACTAAAATTAAACAATAACTTAAAGCCCTTAATACTTTTGATAATTTTATTAAAAACAATAAAATCATTTCAATGAATGTGAAATAAATATGCAACATGTATAACAAAAAACCCCCTGAAAAATCATGTTCACTCAGGACTATAACAATTTCTCACACCCATATGAAATTTTTTGTACTGGAACAGCAAATTATACTATAGCAAAAGCAAAATATTTTCTCTCACCCTCATCAAATCTTCATATTGTATTGAATGAAACAATTCAGTAGGAAATTTATTCCTTGTTCATATTTTAAAATCTGCACTAGTTACACTGACTCCAAATACGTAATTTTGTTTACCTGCAATATTTTTCCATACACAGCAGAAAAAAATAATTATCAAAGTGTAATATGCGTGTAGCTAGGAACTGTCAACACTTGGATCTACTGCTGCTTTTCTTTTGGTTGTATTAAAAGCACATTTAACAAATTACTGGTCATATCATGCCAAGGAAATGAGAGCTAAATGCTTTTCAGATGTAAACACCAAGGCAGCCAAACTGGGTGGCCTGGGCAGGCATCTAACCTTTCACCATGGACTAAGAGTTGGAGGCTATATAATGTGCCAGCAGATCATAGTATATGCTGTTGAAAAAACTTATGACTTCAAACAGAGTGAGACTAGCTGAAATACTGGCACACTATAAGACTGCAGACTTTGGTCTGCTCTATTTGCAAGACACCATGGTGACTCAGTGGCTACTGTGCCAGATTTGCAACTGAAAAGCTTCAGGTTCAAATCTTACCATCAGATTAGCCTGAGTCAGCTACCATGATGTGTCCTTGGGCAAGGCACTATACTGCAATTACTAAATAAGCCACTTATGCCAATGTTATAAAAAATCAAACCAAACACATACTGTTCACTGATGAATACATGTTACCAATGGGTACATAAGATATTAAGTGCAACTATGAGCATTATTTTAATCACAAAATAATAATATTAATAATAATAATAATAATAATAATAATAACAATAATAATACAACAACAACATTCATAATATATTTAGTGAGGGTAGCTCATTTAGAAAATAAATGTATCTAGTCTCCCATGAGGCCCTTGGCTACCTTCTAACAATCTACATGCATGCATCTTAATAGTGAAACAAGTAAGTCACAATATTTACCTAATGAATAATTAAGTGATATGATTTTACATAACTCTGAACATGACTTTACATTACTCTGAAACAAGAAACATAGATTAGCATGCACAAAGATGAAATAGTTCAAATAAAGTAAGAAATGTTTTTAAAAAGTACAATGACACATAGAAATCAATCAAAATCAAGCATAGAATATTTAGGTATTTTTCATTAAAATTTTCAGCTGAAATGGCTGATCTACCTGATGTGGGTAAAAAATTCCATATCTTTGTTCCAGAATATTTAAAACTACAACAAAATTGTTCAGAACTGTTTTTTTTTTTGAATATCAAGTGATTATGTAAGGTTCATTGTAAAGCACAATGCCCCTTATTTTCATCATATGTTCTCTCATATATGTAAGAATATATACATCTGTAGTCAAATATTGTCTTTTAGGTATAAATAGGTAATCAACCAGCATCAGAACAACGAACAATTTTTTTTCACTTTTCAAAACTTTACCAAAAATTGATGTAGTCCCAAAAATTCACATTAAGCTTGAATTAACCCTCTAAACTTGTACTTAAAGTAGAGTTATTCATCCATAACATCACTAACCACTATGATTTGAATAGATTAACACAATGGTGAGAAGACAAATGTGCATGTGGTCTCAATTACATTTATAGCAGTTGTTTCAAAATAGTCTGAAATGTGGTGAATTGTCATTTCCTGGTGAAGTTTAAGATATTAAAAATATTTATTCCTGGTTTAAATGGCAAATTATTGATATTTTTATACCTATTTGTAATTACAATATTGTATAGATTTTGTTGTGCTCATTTGAAGTCAGATGGCCAAAATACACTGTAGTAATCAAGAATGGAGCAATAGCCTTTACACATACAGACATCAATATTTATGACATGAATGTTTGGGATCTCCTTTCCCTTCTCCCCCCCCCCCTTCCATATTTAAATGCAATCTTATTTCTTGCAAAAATGGAAAAGTCATGACTTTTTATTTCATCAATCTGTATAAATCCATTACTGAGACTAGAATGTAGACAAATATTAGAGCATATTACAAATAAATGTACAAGTCATTCCATTTTCTTGCAACAAAAATGAACAAATATGCACCAACCTGTTCAACAAAGTTAAGAAGGATACTGTATTCTACTCAGTTTGATATAAATACTGTATTAATATTGTTGTATGTTAGAAAAAAAATTATATGACCAACAACATTTCAATTTAAAACACAGCAGCCTGATTTTAAAGATATATGTTATGTGTTAAAAAAACTATATGATCAACATTTCAATTAAAACATTTAAGACTGATATTTAAAGATACTATGTGTTCAAAACTTTACATGACCAACAACATTTCAATTTAAAACATTTCAGAATGATTTTAAAGACAGCATTAAATATGCCATGGTCTTGCAATGGGACATACTATAGGTACAAATTTTTTATAAGCAAATATAAAAGTAACTGTTTTTGTCGACTCTTAGCATGTTATTGGATATAACGTGGAGGAATGGGAGTCAAGTGCCTTTCACTAGGACACATTAAGGCAGCTGGCCTGGGTGGGTACTGAACCCACGACCCTTGCAATTCAAGTCTGGTGCTCTACCAACTAAGTTACCATTGTTTCCATATTAAAAAATGACCACACTGAGTTTTAGTATTTTAAAATAAATGTACATACATACTGTTCATATTTTATAGCACACCATGTACATTGTTTCTTCTCTTACCCATAAGTAAACATAAGTAAACCTGTAGATTGAATACTGTTAGTAAATCTGGATCAAAACATATTAAAGGTCACATAGGAATGTTTATATCTACATTTACTTTGCAGTTCTTTATATCTGAAAATCCTGAATTCGTTGTTCGGATATATATTGCATAATTATGGGCTAATGCTTTTTAAAGTATCATCTTCACTAAAGTTTGTGCTACCATTACTTCCTATGTATGCAAGAGGCATAACAGGGGAACATATAACCTGATTTAGCGTGACTTGCTATAGGCTATTAAATAAACTGTAATCCTTTGAAATTGTAGAAATTAAATGACTAATTCTACACCTACTCTGAATGAAGTTATTAATATGAAGACTAACTTAAATTCCATTGAATTAGCACTGTTGTGGCTTCTTAAGGATGTGCATACATTTTCTAATGATTACATCATGTAATTTATATACCCAATGCCTACTATTTGTCCAAATTATTGTAAATAATGCCTGACAACACACTGTAGATAGTTGGCATGATAAATAAGGGAAACACCCTTTTATGTGTTACCTCATATCTCCTAACATAATCTTTCACCATTTTTCACTTGCTATTTGCTGCATTTATCTTTTCTTATTTAACCAATAAAGTGCAATTTGGAAAGAAAACAATATGTGCTTTAAATCCTAATTCATAAAACCAGTGAAACAAGATGCACATTTCTCAATGTTCTTCTATCCTTTTCTCTTCCATTTCTATGATATCATCTTGACATAAAGGTGACAATGAAGTTGTTGTCAAAATCCATGTCTAAATGCTTTCTCAATGTTGTTGTATTATTGAAATGGACTATACAATCTACATCATGTGTACATCTTTCTCCAATGTATATATGCATGTGCTGTTAGGGACCCGCTGTGTGGATTGCCTGTATGAGTCACTCTTAGAAATAAAGTCTTGGAAGCAACATGCTTGTGTCTGTTTCAACATATACATCTCACTTGAGATAGTTTAGGGCAAGAAACACAACATGGTGTCAGATGTGGGATTGGTGCATTAACTTGGAGTTGCGCATAGAGTAAAAAGTGTGTGCATTAGTTAAGATTTAAAAAAAAATCAACCATGGATTTAAACGGTATTCCGCCACCAGTCATGGACTGGGAGGCTACGAACTTGCCTGAACAGTAGGAAAAGTTTAAACTGCAAATCACTTGGATTTTTGATGGACCGCTTAAAGAAAAAACAAGCTGAAAAGGTGTCATACCTTTTTTTGTGGGTTGGGGACAAAGGGAGAGACGTCTACCAAACATGGACTGATATTTCACATGAAGATGCGAAGAAGCTCCAAACATTCTATGACCGTTTCAAAGCACACGTGCAACCAAATTTAAACCCCATATTTGCGTGGTATCGTTTCAGTACGGAAGTGCATGGAGCGGAATCAATTGATTCCTACATCACATGGCTAAGACTGAAAGCCCGAGACTGCAACTTTCATGATGCCGATGATATGATAAGGGATAGAACTGTATTTGGGACGAACAGTCAGAGAGCCTGAGAGAAACTGATTAATGAAGGAGACAAGTTGACATTAGACAAAAGATATCCAGATCGTTCAAAGCTTTGAATATTGTCAGCAGCAATTGAAATCGATGTCTATTTCAAATGGCTCGCCAAACAAGGATGTAGACGCTGTCGATAAAAGTAAAAAGCCAGTGCAGGCACGCGGTGGAACCAAACTCAGGGGATATCACTGGCAACAATTCCTGAAGTCAACACAGACACATCAGACCCAACATCACAATGGTGCAAGGCCCAATCAGTTCACAACACACAAACCATGTGGGAATTGTGGAAACAGGAATCACCAGTTGAACAACTCGCAGTGTCCAGCTAGAGGTGTGACTTGCAGACAATGTGGCAAACTTAATCATTTTGCAAAACTGTGCAGATCCAAAACTGTGCATAATATATTGAACAGTGACCATGGATTTGATTATAACATGAGTGTTAACAGTGCATGGAATACACTTTACATAGATACGGTAAGGCATTCATCTCTCTCATCTCCAGACTGTGCATTTGTTCAGTTACGTATTGGCCCTTCCCAAACCCCATATAAATTTAAAATAGATACCGGGTCACAAGTAAACATTCTTCCACTAGCGTTGTACAAAACACTCAATATTAAAGACCCCTTAATACCCCCCAACAGTAAGCTTGTATCATGCACAGGGGATGTGATTTCAGTAGTGGGCAAGATAATGTTTTCCTGCTCACACAATGGCAAAACTGTAAAAACATACTTTTACACTGTAGATAGTCAGGCCGCAGCTCTCATTAGCCTTCAAACTTCACTTGACTTACAATTAGTCCAGCTGACTCACGCAAATGATATTGAGTCTGGCTTAGATAAATCAGCTGTTACAAGTACGTACAGTGACCTATTTCAGGGAATAGGTATGTTTCCCGGTGAGTGCAAGCTGCATCTTAAACCCGATGCAGTACCAGTAGTAAACCCCTCGCGAAGGGTACCAGAAGCATTCAAGTCAAAGCTTAAAGAAGAACTCACAAGAATAGAAGAGTGCAAAATTATTGAAAGGGTTACAGAACCCACCGATTGGGTCAACTCCCATGTAATAACAGAGAAACCAAAATTGGGTAAATTGCATATTTGCCTAGACCCAAAGGCGTTAAACGATTCAATCCTTAGGCCCCACTATCCTATGCTGACAATCAATGATGTCACAACTAAACTAACCAATGCCAAGTACTTTAGCATGTTAGACTGTACACATGGCTACTGGAGTGTGAAACTTGAAGATGAATCTTCATACCTAACTACATTCAGTATGCCTTTCGGATGGTATCCACAAGACATATTTCAAATGAAAATGGATGAAAGTTTTGAGGGCTTACCAAATGTCGCGTGTATAGTCGATGACATATGGTGTGGGGACGCTCTCACAAGGAACATGACATGCTGACGCGTGTACTGGAACGTGTACGCTCAAAGGGTGTGTGTCTCAACCCAGACAAATGTGTAATACGTGCAATGGAAGTATCTTTCTTTGGCCATACAATAAGCTCATCAGGTTTAAAACCCGATCAAAACAAGGTTGAGGCTATTCTTAAACTTGATGCTCCCGGAAACAGGTCCAAATTAGAAAACCTATTAGGAATTGTTAATTATCTTTCAAAATTCACGCCAAATTTAGCAGAGGTTACAAGCCCTTTATGCGCCCTCTTAAAGAAAGAAGTGGAATTTTTCTGGGACGAACCTCAGAAGAAGGCATTTCAAGAGGTCAAAGATATAATCACGTGACACCCTGTGCTGGTTTACTTTGACTCAACCAAGCAATTAACACTCAAGTAGACGCTTCCAAATATGGGATTGGGGCATGCCTTATGCAAGACGGTCACCCCATAGCAATCGCATCCAAAAGCCTAACACAAACCGAAATAGGGTATGCTCAGATAGAAAAAGAAATGCTGGCTATACTATTTGGCTGTAAACGTTTTCATCAATTGGTTTTTGCTAGACCAGTTAGGGTGCACTCAGATCACAAGCCGATTGAATCGATCATTAGGAAGCCCCTTTCAGCAGCCCCTCCACGCCTTCAACGCATGATGTTGCAGCTTCAGCAGTACGATATTGAAGTGCATCATGTATGAGGGAAAGATTTGCCCATTAGTGATTATTTATCAAGACAATCTAGACGCATACCCAAGATTGATCGATGGACTCAACCTTCACGTACATACGATCAAACAACAGTTGTTTGTCACAGATCGACGGTTAGAATGTCTGAAGAGCGTTATCAAAGTTGACCCGCAAATGCAAACTTTGATAAAGGCTATAACTCAGGGATGGCCTAGTTCACGCGCTGACTGCAGCCCAGATGTGCTTGAGTTCTGGAATCACAGGGATGAGCTATCTGTAGAAGATTACTTAATTTTCAGAGGTCAAAAGTTAATTGTACTGAAAGGTCTCCGGCAGGAGATGATACGAGCTGTGCACACTGGTCATCTGGGAGTAAACAAGACATTAGAACGTGCAAAAGATAGCATCTTTTGGCCAGGCATGTCCAAAGAAATCACAGACCATGTGTTAAAATGCTCGATTTGTCTCACTCACCGTGACTCCAATACTAAAGAACCTTTAATCCCACATGACATCCCACAAAGGCCTTCCAAAAAATTGGTACTGACCTGTTTGCATCTGATGGAAAAAATTATCTCATGACTGTTGATTATTATAGTCGATTTTTTGAGATAGACTTATTGCCTGACACACACAGTATCACAATTATCAGGAAACTGAAAGTGCACGTCACGAAATGGTATTTGTGATGTCTGTGTCAGCGACAATGGACCGCAATTTTCGTCCCAAGAATTCACAAACTCTGCAAAACAATGGGGTTTCGAACACAGGACGTCAAGTCCATTACATGCAATGTCTAATGGTTTGGCAGAAAAGGCAGTCTTGATTGCCAAGAAATTGCTCACCAAAGCAAGGGACAGTAAGCAGGACCCTTATTTAGCCTTGTTAGAATATAGAAATACACCCTTGGATTGCGGCTATACACCAGCTCAAATGTTACTTGGTAGAAGAACAAAATCTATAATACCGATTACAAATAAACTTCTCAAACCACAGACCGTTGACCCAACTATTGTTCAAAAGAAAATGCAGCAGTTGAAATTAAAACAAAAACAGTATTTTGACAAATTGGCAAAAGTACTTAAACCCCTTTCTGTAAATGATTCTGTGAGGGTTCAATTTGGTAAAACATGGAATCCTGCCAAAGTTATAAGAGTTCACAGCGGCAGGTCATGTTCTGTACAAACTAGGGATGGTGGTGTTTACCACTGAAATCGAAGGTTACTTAATAAAACCATGGAAAATGTGTCAGATGTGACCCCATTTGCTGCTCGCGTATTGGCTGACCCCGAGCAGCAATGTGAAAATACTCCATTTCAAACAGTTTTCCCTAGAGAACCCCATTTCAATAACACTATCCCAGAATCTGGAGCTAAGACTTTGAGGTCAGATGCCCCATATATAACACGGTCTGGAAGAGAGGTGAAACCTAACAAACTCTATGTAAATGATGAATGGATTAAGTAACATTGATAGTTATAGATAGAGAACTGAACTGAAACTTGAGTGTAAATGACATCCCTGGAGTGCTGTTTATGTGGAACAGCAGAGGCTGTTAACAACTGACAAATACATGACAAGCAGGATGATTATTTAGGGTATAGTAAAAAAAAAAAATGTTAATGGTTATCCAAAATGCATAATAACAACATTATTAATGCATTAAATATGTTTTGGACATTACTTACGTATGTATCGTCATTATGTGATTTAGTTTCATGTCAAATCTTTATCATCGAAAATAACTATTTCTACAGAATTATTTAGATTTCGTTACCTTGTTTTACATGTTACCTTCAAAATAAAACAACTTTATTTATTTTCGTCAAAACAAGGGAAATGTATCATTGAAATGGACTATACAATCTACATCATGTGTACATCTTTCTCCAATGTATATATGCATGCCCTGTTAGGGACCCGCTGTGTGGATTGCCTGTATGAGTCACTCTTAGAAATAAAGTCTTGGAAGCAACATGCTTGTGTCTGTTTCAATATATACATCTCATGCATCATGTACTAGGGAAAGATTGTATTATTGAAACAAGGGAAATGTTGTATTATTGAAATGGACTATACAATCTACATCATGTGTACATCTTTCTCCAATGTATATATGCATGCGCTGTTAGGGGCCAGCTGTGTGGATTGCCTGTATGAGTCACTCTTAGAAATAAAGTCTTGGAAGCAACATGCTTGTGTCTGTTTCAATATATACATCTCACTTCAGATAGTTTAGGACAAGAAACACAACAAATGTTTCAAATGATTATTGGTAATCTGATTACTTGGAATATGACTGAAATTAAATTAAGAACAGGCTGTACTAGCAATGACGATTCCTGGTTGTTCAGTTTTTAAATAGCTCTATAAATACTTTCTTCACCTTTCCTCAAGAAATGCATTTATAAAAGCCCAAACAAGTACCCATTTTCAGTTTTGTTAGCATATATTGTTACAAAAAAACCCCATTATTTTCATTTGAAATGGAAACAACCATTCCATCAATATACTTCCATGGTAATGGATGTTCACCTTGTTCCAGAATTAAATCACACAGAACACCAAATAGAATACAAGTAAAGGGAGGTAATTCTTCTGTAAGATTGGGCAACTAGTTTTAGCACTCAATTTCAGGAATTCTGTGAAAGTTGCTGACTTTTACTTTATTCAATGTTTTATACAGAGTAATACAAATTTGCTAATTGAAGATTTTTTTCTCCATATTTGACCTTTAAAGAAATTAAATATAGCTCTGATTTTTAATGCTGGATGAATAAGTTTATAAGCTGCTTAAAATGCAACTGACAAAGATTCAGGTCTTGTATCACAACAGAAGTCATGTACTGGATATATTAGATAAAGTAACAGTAACATGTGGAATACATGGATAAGCTGAAGCACCTTTTCAATACATGAAAAACAAACAACAATATACAATATAACCATTGTACAAAATAATATAAAAACTGTATCAATACAAAACACTTAATTGGGAGTACTTTGAAAATGTTAAGAGCATTTTGTAGAAACTTAAAAATGGACATTAACACATACAACTACTGTCTTGATCAAGGATTCATTGGTAAATGTTTAGTCACATACAAGATTGTAATAGCTATTGATTGCAGAATTCAGGCACTCTTTTTCTTACCTGATTATTCATGCTATAAACTTACAATTATAAATCTTTTATGTTCTTATTCTTCATTGATTCTTTTACTATTTGCTCTGAAAAGACTAAAATTCATTGAACTGACATCAAACTGACCAAGAAAGCTTACCGGTAAGTTGTATGGCCAGTTCCATATTAAAGAGTGAACAAAATTTGCCCTATTTCAAACTTTAATTAAATTTTAGTTCCTTTTATTCATGATGACTGATGATTTCATTCTGCTAAGTGTGGAGTTTCAGTGGTCACGGAAGGTTGGTTTAAACTGTTCACTCTGTATAGGTGCTAAGTCCTGAGTTAGTTACTCTCCCCATCTATACAATATTGGCTTCTGTGCAGTTATGTCTCATGGAATGAGTTTGAAATGGACTCTGCGAACTACCTGTTTAATGTGTGATTAAGTCCTGACTGTTTGGAAACAAGAAATGAGACTTAATTTAAAATATATGTAAATTAACAAACAAGCAGATATGTAAATGTATAGTTAAATGAGTGTATGTGTTGATATTTATAAGGGCAGTAATGCAAGTATAGTATTCTCACACCATCCCATCTGTTTGTACCCCCCATTGATATTAAAAACAGAAGGCATCCAAAATATAAAAAATGCACAAAACTTAGTCAATTCATTCACTGATTTATAAGTTCTAAACTGACTGTCATCAGGAGTCCCAAATACTGACAACCTGTTAGTGTTTCAAAACAAATGGGAGTTTTTTTAGCAACATGGTTACCATATTTGCTTGGGCCAGTCTATATTTTCCAGCCACTGATGTGATGTACTTACCATCTTTGATAATCTGAATATTTCTGTAAATTTTGGAGTTACATTTCTTTGAACACATGTATACAAGAGTTTCTCCTATTTATTTGTTCAATTTGTTTTAGAAATATTGTAACAAGACATTGCAAATACTGGGACACAGACGACAAAATCTTTACTGAAGTAAACTATTATAGAAACTAGAAATGGATAACAAGCAGTCTTTCTGCTTGGTTACATCAGAAGCTTCCATTTGCTTTGAAATGCCAATAATTTGACAGTGTTAGGGACTCCTTGGCAATTCAAAATTATAAATCAATGAATGAAATTACTAAGTTTTGTGCATTTTTTATATCCCTAATGCTTTTCGTTTTTAAAAATGGTATCTGACCCATGTGGGTGTACACAAAATAACCACAAGTCCCTGGAGGAACCAAAACAAAGGGAACATGTTACTACATAAAGATTTGGAAAAATACACAGATAATGTAACACCAAAAGAGGTAATTATCGTAGAGGCCAGGCCGCAATTGTGGTTAAAAAAACATTGAAACAGGCAAATTTCTCTGGTGTTTGGCACATGTCTGATCACATCAACATCCATGAAACAGATGAACTATCTGTGCTTGTTTTGCAAATAACATACCAAGGACAAAGCAAGTTGCACAAGGAATTGCATCATCCTGACAATTCTTCACTCTAAGGGAGGATGTATGCACATCAAACGGATGGTGCATTTTTTCAGCATGAAAAGAAAGCTAAACAATAGCTATGGGTAAGCTATTGCTGCTATTCAATTATAAATCAATGAATGAAGTGACTAAGTTTTGTGCATTTTTAAAATCTTTGATGCTTTTTGTTTTTAAAATCAGTAGGAAGCTACAAATGGGAGGGTGTGCAAATACTATAGTCAGATGAAAAGTGCCACTCGTACAACATATACAAATTTAACTGAACATTTAGCTGGCTTGCATCATGGCTCCAACCTTTGACAGTGTTAATATTATCGACCAACACAATCTGTATTACATCACTTGCCTTCAAATTTATGCATTTCCTGCCAAAGTGCATGTGACAGAGTTGAGTCTGAAACTGACTTCTCTGTTGGTTTTCTTTGTTTCTTTAGCTGAGGTCAACGTGTGAGAATGGGTGATCCAGGTACCAACAGTTCAATTTTTTGTTGATTTTGGACTGCACAAATCTGGTGATTTACACAATGCAACATCTTCTCAATTTTGTGCACAGATGGAGAACCAAAAGCACATGTTTTGGGGTTTGTATGATTTATCACCAACATAAAAGGTAGAAAATACACTAATGATGATCTTGATATCATTCTAGATAAAATATTTAAAATATTAGTTCCATTGATGCAGCAACCATGAATCTGTAATAAGGGAGATTTGTTACTGAAGCATGAAAGATGGTTGAAGTCCATATCCTCTCTGCTCCTGTTGTTCATTTGTGGCCTTCTCAGACATTTGTGAAACTCTGAAATATATGACAAAAATTTATTGAAAAATACTGACACAAGATTCTCAGCATTTGCAAAGCACTGGACTCTACAGAATGCAGGAACTGCTGAGGATCGGCACTGAAATGATAGTCAAGTAGGCAGACCCCATTCTAACAGAAGATGACATAGTACAGTAATCAGTGCTTTTATTATGCATGCAAACTGTTGAATGTAGAAGATCAGTTCCAAAGCTATGCTGAATTTATTTTTAAGGCGACCAAAACATTCAATAGAACTGATAAAATTACCTTCATAAACTCATTTTCATTTTCTGGAGAAATGTACCGTACTGCCTAAAGGATTGTGGAGGCATTCCTTCCCATTTGCTGTGGTGGTCTAGTCAGCCCAAGTCCCTGACTGGTTTCATTATCCTGGTAACTGATTATAGTATCTTGTCAGTGTGAGGTTTATATAACCCCTAGCTGCTGGTGCAGCTGTTTATGGGCCATGTGATATCAGCACCCACCAGGTTAATGGTGGGCAGTAATATTACATCCTCAGGTTTGCAGCCAGTGCACTTGGTTTGGATTACATTATTGATTAATTCAGCTGGATTCTAATAACATCATTGTTCAATACAGCATTCTAATGACATTATTGTTTAATACTGCCAGTTTTTAAAAAATTTGCTTTCATATTTATTTCTAAATGGTTTTGAAAAGGCATCTGTAATTTGTTTACTGGAATATTTGTTATCAAGCTGCTAAAACCAAATGTAGAATTTACAATGATAAGAAAGTGTAAATATCCTCTATGTTGTTTGTTTTAAACATAAACTTTTTGATTTGAACAAATTTTGCACTAATTTTCAATAAATCAGAATTAGCATGATTGTCAGTTTTTGTAACAGAAGTGCCTTTTCCATTTCATGTCCAAATGTTAATTGTTAAGCATGAATAATAATGTACTGATTTATATTTTTACCAATGCATCACTGATTATTCTAAGCTGTATCCGAGTAAGCCTGAAAAATTCAAGGCCAACTGTATCAGCATCCTTTACAAGGATGTCCAGTTAGGTATAGAAATCAAGTGGTTCAAGTTTGGAAATTGAAGACTTTGATAAAGCAATTTATGTGAGAACAAATATGAAGGAAAACAAAAGACAACAATATATTGTTAAATGTACTCAAAGATGGATGATAGTAATATTATTGTACATGCAGAAAATATATCAGATGATATTTTTTTATGTAATTCTCTTTGATGACAGTAATATTTTTAAGATACAATTCTTTGGATGAATGTAAGAAATGTTATGTATTTAATTTACTCAGATCATAATCTTATAATAATAATTTTTTTTCTATATAATGACAATATTTGTATATATAATTACATCTGATATTCTTTTAATTATAAATATATCTCCTGAAGGTACTTTTATATACAATTCTCATTGATTATAGTAATATTTTTGGAAAATATAATTCTCTCAGATGATATTAATACATTTTTTAGTAGTACAAATAGGTGCCATATATTTATGATAAACACTCTTGTTATTCTTGTGCATTACTTTATTTTGATCACACTTACAAAGAACATCAGTGACATATTAAATATCTATTTTTAGATCTTGATTTCCAGAATTAATAACAGTTCAAACTATGCCAAATTGTTGTCTGCAACCAAATGTGTTTTGAAACGGACATGGATGAGACGATAGATCTGACAACATCTGTGACAAAAATCATTGTAAAAAAAAAAATATGCTACCATCGCAAGGGTATTGGGATTACCTCATACTAGTGTTTATATGATGATAAAACAGTATTTCTCCAGGGCAGTGTGGAAACACTGCCAAGGTAAGGTCAGAAGAGAAAAACAAGTATTCAAGGTATTCATCAACTTCTGCAGCTCATAAGAGCAAAACTAAGGTCTTTCATTGGCTGACATTACAAACATTTGAGGGGGTAAGAGATCACATGGTGTCTAAGTCAACTGTTTTGAGCAGATTGCATGAAAATAATTTTCATAGGAGGGTTGTCAGAAAACAGATTAGCATCACTGCTCAGAACTTATGACAAATGTTGCATGGGCCAGAGGAAAACAATTATAAATGATAAATGGACAGTGGAATCATGTGATTTTTTTTCTAAAGAATGCAAGATCATAACTGGAAAATATGACCCTGGTTATGTATGGAGACAGACCCATAAAGAATGGTTACCTCAATGTGTCTGTCCTGCTCAGCAGGTCATGGCAAGTTTTATGATCTTGACTTACATAACTTTGAATGGTGAGGGTACTGTGACAATTGTTCATGATAATATTAATGCTGAGAAATGCATATACAAAAATTATACCCTTGACTAGATGTGACCTGTTGTTGCCAGGTATTTCCCTCATAACAATTTCATTTTCCAAGATGACATTGTTTTCATAACTCACGTTCTGATCACTGAAAATTTTAAACATCAGAACCAAATCCATGCAATGACATGAACTGCAAAATCTTCATATCCAACTATTAATGAAAATTGTTGCTACTTTTGAAGACTAAGTTAAAAATATTTTGCATATCAGCAACATCACAGACCTTGAATGTGAAATCAGCAGTTTATGGAATGATATCTCGCTTATTTTGATCATAAATTGGTATTTCTTCCATACCAAGGCACCTTCTGAAAGTGTTTCATGTGAAAGGCAATGATGTTGCTGTTGTTTATTTACAACTTTTTATCACCGACTGACTTGTCTGGATACTGCACAATTCAATACATAGCATGATGGCACTTTGTGGACTCCATCCTTCATGTTATAGTGAGGTTTCACTGTAATACTGTAATTTATCATCCATTACATGTGCTGGATATGTTCAGGAATTAATAACGACAAACAAAATTCAAGATGACATGTCCTTAAATGATGACATTAAACAATGACAAGTGAACTCATCCAAGGTTCATCAATATCAACCTGCATGAAAAATTTGGTTGAACTCCAATAATAATTAAGGGAGTTACTAGCCAGAAATAGAAAAGGGACAGAAGTATGGAAAGGCCCAATTTAATATACCTTGTTTTCTTTAAAATGAAAAATAGGGCAATCAGCAGCATGTCAAGAACCATAGTAAAAGACTATCAGTCTAACTGAAATAGGTTGATGTTTATGTCAGCTTAAGACAGACAAAAAGAATTCATAAAATATTCCTAAAGAGCTGAGAGCAGATGTGGCTATAATTTACCAGCCATTTTCAATATGACTTCTGCAATATTGTTAAATCTGCTGATACTGAATGACAAATAGATGAAATAAAATAAAAGGGTATACTTGGCTGAATGATTGGAAAGAACAAAAAGGAACAATAAGAAGCATAAAAAACTAGACAGAAGTAGGCAAGATAACAGATGGCCCAAAACTGATTCTGAACAAATAATTTTGATGCTGAAAAGGAGTAAAGTAAGCATTCATTTTGACAATGATAGAGTCTGGAGACAATCTATATTTCATACACTATTTTGCTTGTTTTAGTTTCCAACACTAAGGGCATGACAGGCTAATGAGCATTATGCTAAACATGTGCTACTTAATTGGCTGAGGTTGTGAACTTTGGCAAAGAGGTTCAACTGCCAAGTGGACATGTTGTTGTTGTAGGGTTTAACGCCATTTTTCATCATAAGATAGGCTATACATGGTGGCCAGTATAACTGGTGGAGGAAGAACCCTGGAAAACCCTGGGAAGAACCATCCACCCATGATAAGCTACTGGCAAGCTTTCTCATGTACCCACATTACGTGAGCCTGAGACTCGAACCCATGCAGACCGAAGTGAGATTGCAGTGATTCGGAACGGTGAGTGCTTTAGACCACTCGGCCACTTGGGGCCCACCAAGTGGACATAAGCAAAGAAGTAAAATGAACAAGATTTTGAATTTGACCAGTTATCTGAAATACAATCTTATCATGTACTCATCTAGGATATATGTCAGCATACAAGTCAGTAAATTGAAGATGTGTAAGTTGTGACCAAACATTTGCCAATAAAGAAATCCTTTTTTAGTGATCTATTAATGAACATTCTGACTCCTTGTTCAACAATGAATAATAACATACTTTCCAGATACATTAACTACTTCTAATATCTTATGTCAGTGAAACCTACATACTCTGATCCCTGTGTATTCAGGATTCCTGCCTAATCTGACTGTGAATTTAATGTCAAATTTTATTGAATAATACATTTTTTAAAGTACTCCAACTAAAACTGATGCAAATTAGTAATGAATATATTCTCTTGTGTCTGCCTGTATTAATTGTGTAGCTTATGATTCTACCACACCAAAAATGTGTATATATGACCTGTATTAACAACATGAGGGTTTCGTATGCACTCTTTATGTGGCTGTTTTAGTATTTGTGTTAAATTCAGAGACAAAAGCTTGAACACAGCACTGATGATACAATTTATGTAAGACATTGCATCAAATATAAATTCCATGACTACACAATCTTCAATAATTGGCATGGCATACCCTGTAAATGTGTTTTGCAGACTAGTTAACACATTTTTCTACAAACCAATTTCAAAGCCTGTGAAACAGATTCTACTCTTGACATACCCAAATACTTCCCAGTCAAGTTCAGGGATACCTGTTTTACAAACATAAAATTCAAGATTAAAACTATAATGTGTGAACTTTATATTTTTCATAATTGTGGCCATACTGATCAGACTAGACCATTAATAAAGGTACATTTCGAAGAGCCCTGCTCAATATGAGTGCTCCATTGGGTTATGGGAATTTGTGTCTGGAAACCAAAGCATTTAGGGCACATGATGACATGCAAATTAAAATCCAACTCATTCAAGGTCTCATGAATACAAACAACAGCCCATAAAATGATATGAAGTTGACTGTAAGGGTAATAACTCTGTCCAAAATGGAGTAAAGGAGAAATAACAGCATAAAAGACACATCTAGGTCTCTGAAACAAACAGATTATGCTGAATGGTTCTTAAGACAAGCAACATCCAATGTCCAAATAGTAAGTTAAGCTGCTGCAAGTGCCTTAACTCTATCGAAAATGGAGAAGACAAGACAAAACCCATAAAAAGCATATACATGTCTAGGTGACAATATTCATACCAAATTCCATCAGTATATGTTGAATGGTTTTTGAACTATTCTGATTTCAAGCAGCATTCCAAATTTCCATGTGAAGAAAACAATTTGCTCAATAAGGGCCACAACTCTGTCCATAATGAGTTGAAAGACTGAGCTCATACATGGCACATGTAAGCCTATGAGACAATCTTTTTAATATCAGGATATACTGAATGGTTCTTGGGCTATGCCAGTTACAAGCAACATCCCATATGAAGACATAAGTTAACTGTTTAGGGTCATAACTATATCCAAAGTGTAGATGACGGGACAGAACCCATAAAAGGCATATCTAGGTCTATGAAACAATGTAAATAACAAACAGCATCATAATATGCTGAATGATTCCTGAGCTATGCTGGTTACCAGGATCAGCTGTAAAGGAGAATTCAAACTGACTGATATATGGGCAGTACCTCTATCAAAAACTGAATCTAAAAACAGGGCAACTAAAAGGCATATCTAAATGTAATACCCAACTCACCTGACAAATAGTATAAATTATATGTAGGGCCTGCAGAGCTACCATGGTATATAGAAGTGTGAATGGACAAAATGACATAAAGGTGAATATTACAACATTACTACAACTTGAATGGGGTCCTAAAGATCTGATCTCAAGAATGTAGAGATCTGACAGGTACCAATCAGGAGTCATGGTCTGGCTATTGGAAAATTAAGTGGCAGATATCTGGATTCTGGAAGACCACTGATCCATCTGGAATGTATTGCTGCTAAATATAAACAAAGGCTAATGCTATCTGAACAGAACTATCTGAATGGTTGATAAACTTATTCAATTTTGGAAATTAACAAGACCATTAAAAAAGACCCCAGATGAGTGCCTTTCAGATCCTCAATGACATTTTCATGATATAAAGTACTGGATGATAAAGGTTTACAGCATACTGCAATACAATGTCATGGACTGTGTCTATTTTTAAAAAAAATATAAACACGTAACACCCCTTCCCATGCTGAGTATCACTCTTGTGCTTAACAATATCACAATGCTTTTTAGCCAAGCAGCACATGTACATTTTCCCATAGTTCACAGCCATTCTTGAAAACATCAATATTAGACTGAAATACATGTAAGAATGTGAGGTATAGACTGAAGCAGACTGCATCCCAAAGGATGATTTTCATCCACAATACCACTATTACTTATTTCACTGTGTTTGTACTGCAACTAACATATGTACTCACTTATAAGTCAGGTCCAACTGCAATCAATACAAACCCTGATCGTACCTTAGCATAATGCAAGAACAGATCAGGGTTTATGCTGTTTGTTCTTATGATTAGTCCTAACAAATTATATACAATCAGCTCTGCTGGTACATTGTTTAATGGCAGATCTGGGTCTGTACAGTTTGCACTTGGACCTGACTCATAAGCAAGTACAGATGGTATTCCATTAGTTATTGATTATTTATATACCTATAAATGAATGATGTATCAGCTAAACATTCCTTGTAACTTCTGCTTATCTTCCTCATCTTTTGCTTTCTGTTTGTCTTCCAACAGTTTTAATTCTTTTTTCACTGCAGCAGCAAGTTTAGGATCTATTTGCAAAATCCTTTCAAAATCTTTTCTTGCATCTTCTGGGTTCCATGCTCCAACATGACCTTTTGCTCTTCGATATAATGCCTTGACATTGTCTGAAAATTACAACAAACTCAAATTAGGAATCAGAAAATGCATGTTCAGGATCTATTTGTATGATCCTTACAAAATCTTTTCTTGCATCCTCTGGATTCCATGCTCCAACATGGGTTTTTGCTCTTCACTATAATGCTAGGACACAGTTTGCAAAGTCTGTGAATGTGTGTGTGTAATTTGGATTTTTAATGTAGCTTTAACATTTCTGCAGTCATATTGCTATGATGTCTGCATTGTAGCACTAGGGTTTCATGCTGCAGACATGTAGCATCAGTCCCACCCAGTCACATTATCCTGACACCAAGCCGACCAGTCCTAACGCTAACCTCTTAATGCTGAGCACCTAGTGAAGCAGCTGTTAGTACCATTTTTTAAAATAAGTCTTTGGTATGACCCAGCCAGGGTTCGAACACACAACCTTTAGCATCCGAGGCAGATACTCTAACCACCAGGCCACAGGAGCGGTCAATTTGAAAAATAAACATTCAGAATTAGGAATCAAAACTAATTCAGTTTAAAAAGTAAACAACCAGAATTAGGAATCAAATCAACTTTACCCGTATTTTGCAATTATTCATTTTTTAAATGTGCTCAACAAGGTTAGATAAATCCTGTCACTGGCAGCATTGAACAATTCAAGTTTTAATGTAAAAGTATACAACTTTATTAGAAATATGAAGACAAGACAGGACATGAGGCCCATGTAGGCCCACTATCTCTCACCTCTTTTACTTAACTTTAACATTTGACCTTTTCATCAAGGATGCTTATACAATATTGTAAGAGCATAACATGCAAACTATCTCTGAAAGTTTATGCCAGGTCAATTTTACCTATTTTTCTATAGTCTGAAAAAACTTCCAAAGATAAAGGCATAATTAATATGACTCTTGCCCACAAATGAATACATTCAAGAGCTTTAAGTTAAGTTGACAGAAGAAGCTTTAATTTGTAGTCTACAGAGTTATACGTCTTTCATGAACTGAAATTATAATTAACATGTATTTTTTTGACAACGGATTTCGTTGCTCTTGGCAATTAAATTTGGAAGTATTTCAAAACAAAAGTATATTTGGGTATTTTGCTTTAAAGCTAGAAATAACAAATATAAATTCCATCTAATCTGTGAGTAATGGCATTGAATATATAAAATGTCATAAATAATGCACAATACAGTCAAACCTATCTAAATGGTCACCTTTTTAATCAGCAGCTGCCTGTACACAATGGCAAATCTAATTTGCCCCTGGCAAATTTCATATATAAATATCCTGTATGTATTGGTCACCTGCTTTCTGCAGTCAGTGGCTGGGTTTTTCCTAACAAAACTGGTTTATCCCTGCCTGAAGCATTTATCTACAATGACCACTCAGTCTATGCAAGCTTAATTTTTGCTTCATGAGATGGCATTGTTTAAATGAAGAAATATCGTGTGAATCGATGTGCAAACATTTCTTCTCTCCTAATATACACTGTCTATTGTGACTGAATTTTGCAATAGACCTGAGGTGACAGATTACACTACTCATTTTGCATCAAACTGGCCTATTCATGTGACCTAGCCCAACCAATGGGAAGTTACAGAATTGTTCTAGAAACATCAGAATCCCACCAGCCACAGAGAATTTAAGCCTAAGGCAGAATTAAGTTGTTGTTGTTGTTGTTGTTGTTGTTGTTATAGGGTTTAACGCCATTTTTCAGCACAAGATAGGCTATACATGGCGGCCAGTATTAATGGTGGAGGAAGAACCCTGGAAAATCCTGGGAAGAACCACCGACCCACGAGAAGCTACTGGCAGGCTTTCTCACGTACCCACGTTAGCCGAGCCTGGACTCAAACTCACGCAGACAGAGGTGAGATGGCAGTGATCCGTAACGGTCAGCGCTTTAGACCACTCGGCCACTCGGGGCCCCCGCAGAATTAAGTCTTATTAAGATTATTATTATTACATACATAGGCATCTATTTATAGATCCTATGCAACTACTACGCTCTTAAGATACTCAGGACATGTATGCAAAAGTTAACTAAAGATATTCTGTATGATTTACAGCCATGAATAAAAATGATAAAAATTAGATAAAATCATGTACCAGAATTACAAAAAATATAGCTATACATAACAGTAACTCAAAGGTATCGATATGTCAAATTTGAAAGTGAGGCACTTTTTATCATTAGGGAAGAAGGTCCAAGCAATCTGTTTGCTGTATAGTGTGCAAAAATTTGTTATTTAGGTACACATGAAAGTCACCCAATCCCAATATCTTCATCTATCTGCCTTTGAAAATGAAAGCTACCTCTGAAGAAAAATGTTCATCTTCGAGAAGAGATATGAGTTACATTCCTTTTTATTAGGGTCAGAAGTCATTAATTATTTAAAACTTGTATGTAAAATCAGGTGAGATTTTAGTTCATGGGTCACAAAGAATAGAGACATACGGTTTCTTTTAATTTGATATTCAACAGAGGTTTCTCACATAAGCTGACTCACTTTTAATCTCGTCAAGTTTAGCTACTGGTTTATCCAGATATTATTTTAAAGCATGAACAGCTGTTTTCAAGTGAAATTTATACAACTTTGTTCATCTGAGAGTCATTCCTCTGTTTCACAGTCATATGTAAGCTGTCAAACATTAGCAAAATTATTCTTTTGTCATGGTGCACAAAGCAAACTAAGATCAGTGATTATTTAAAGTCAGTGGTGATTTAATGTATACAATAGATTCAAGTGAGTAGAATACAGTAATCTTGTGTGGAACTTAAAATTGGGAGAGAACAACACTGTTATGACTCATAAACTAAGTAAGAGAAAGAAGCAAAAGCAGCAAGTTTTGTAAAGCTTAACAATAATTTAATTATGAAAGTTATAAAATTCAAATTTAAGATAAACTTACAGTATTACGAATTAAATCCAAATAATTCCAAAAGTTCTATCACAAGTCCTAAAGAATCGAATGTTCCGAATGAACTTAGGATCCTTGAATGTTCTGTTCTGCCAACAGTCCTAATATATCACAATGGCATCTTTGAATAATAGTCGCAGAATCATATTTGAGTCCAATGAGTACTTTTGTAATTCCAGTTAATAATCCAAAGAAGTGTCTCCTCTCAAATTATATCTAAACACAACATTAAATACATCTGCTGACTGATATCAACAAATGAACAAAAGAAATATGAATCCAAAATAGGAATGAAGTAACTACTCATTTCTCTCCTTATATATATATATATATATATATATATATATATATATATATCTATATATATATTTATATATTAACAAATGTATATTACAACCATATATCACAATATACGCCAAATGACAGACCTTACTATTCAATTTAATATTTCACAGTATCTACTCACCTGACCTACATCAATAAATTATAACACAATTGACCAACCCATCCAATGGGATATAACTTAATTCTTCTAAGAGCCCACCTGACATCACTAGCCAATTAGAAATTTTTCCACACTTGTCAACAGGTTCAATGCATAGGATGAATTTAACTTGTAAACACCTATTTATAGCCCAATATCTTTAAAATATAATTGACACCCAAGCTACATATTATCTTGCTTATAGATGATCACTACAGTTTACAGTCATGTAGAAAAAATTTACACAATATTGATACAATCTTGTACCAAAAGTGACCAAAAAATATAGATATGAAAATAACATATACACATATTTTATGATTTTGTTGAATACTATGCATAAAACATTGATATAATAATAATAATAATAATAATAATAATAATAATAATATTTTGAAAAGTGAACCTGTGTACAGAGGTTGCTTGTGTATAAGAGCCAGTTTTGCCTTTTCCCATGGGCAACAACTGTTGACAGGTTTAACTGTCATATATTATATATAATTGACATGTTTCAGTCACTTAAGCCTGTCAATACCAGCAAATATCAAGATTCTATTTCACCAACATTATCAAACTGGCTTCCATATATATTTAAAAATTTCAAATGTGGCAAAGTTTTCAGAAATAATTCTCTGTAAATAAATTTATAAACTTAGGGTTTTTGCAAGAAATATGTTCTGACTGGAGCAAAATCAATATAAAAAAGTAACACAATTACCTGCAAATATACATTTATAATAACTGTGTAAAGAAATTTTTATCCTTAAACATTTTATTTTTTTGCACGAAGTTTATGCTAGCTTGCAGGTGTACATTTTCTCTGACAATATATCTATTTTATAGTTTTAAATTTTTATCCTTAAAGTGTATTAATCTGCTAATTTATCGAAACTGCTGTTGTAAAATTTATACATCTTTTATTTCAAGATTGCTTTAAAAAAAACAAAAAAACCAACAGGTTTTCATAATTTTTTACATGGGGAAGAATTCTGTAACCCCAAACTCTGTAACTTATGATTCTCATTAATCTCTATCATAGGTTACTTCCCTTCCCTTTCTTTAACTATTAGAAAGAAAATTGGGAATTTAGAAGTAAAAACTGTTTAAACTGCATATAGTTTGAAAATTATTTCTAACTGCACTGAGTTTCATTAATATGTGCAGATCTTGCCATTAGTAAAGCTCATTGGCCATATTAAAGATTTAAGTCTATTGACATATTTATTCAAAAAAGGATTTTAAAAAATACAGTCTCTAGAGTGGTAACAGTTGTTGTGGGTTAATGCCATTTTTCAGCACCAGCACATGATATGCTATATATGAAAGCTAGTATATCTGGTGGAGGAAGAACCACTGACACACAGGAAACTACTGTCATATTTTCTCAAGTACCTGTGTTTGCCAAGCCAAGATTTGAACCAATGTGGACAGCAATGAGATGTTAGAGATATGTAAAGGCAAGTGCCTTAGATCACACAGCAGCTCATTGCCCCGGAGTGGTAAAGTGGTAACAAGTTCAGATAATCAGATGCAAAATTACCTCATTAATATGCATGGATCTTGCTCAATAATGAACTCATGTGAGATCTTGATCATATAAACTGATATTCCAAATATTTTATCAAAATCTCATAATAAATATGTCAATCAGATGTGAGATCACCTCATTATCACGCATGGTACTACAGTAAATCCTGTTATGAGAGACCATCCCTTCTGCCAAAAACAAGGCAGTCACTCAAGACAGGTGGTCTCAAATAGCAGGTTTGTACAAAAAGACCAGTTTCCAAGGTCCAGTTTCAGAACAATTTCAAGAAAAATAACCACCAATCACTGTACATAAATTCTATTCTTTATTAATAGTTCTTTGTAAAATATTGTATGCATTCATCTAAAAACAAAATTATATAGCAATAAAGATATACTTCTATCATTAAACATGAAATCACATTTACATTTGAAGATCAAATTTGTTTTATCGATGTTTAAACCACTTTTTTGCCAGTAGTCTGCTCTTTTTCACTTCTTTCAGTTACAATAATTATTTTCTCCAGCCTTACAATTTGTCTCTTTTTAGTTGGAGGTTTGTCCATTGTTATTAAGGTTTTAGGCATTAAAATTATTAGTGCTCAGTTGTAATATCGAACTTAAAGATGGTTTTGACTGGGTTGTGGGAAAATATGAAAAATCTATACATGTGCATTGCATATCTAACAATTAATGACATAAAAAGAAACAATTATCTCATTTAGAAACAGAACCATTTACTCAGAGATGAAAGTCAACAGCTTCATTCAAAGATTACATACATGGATTAACTCTATAAACAAAGTCTGTAACCCGGTCGCACCAACTTGAATAGACAACAGCTTTGTGATTGGGATGTAATCACTTAACATCAGGGGGAGAAACAACAAACATCACAAGTCTTGAACACTATCAATCGAATCCCGCAAACGATTCTCTCTTGCTGGTTTAATAGACAATGACCTTATTCACCCCTGGCAATATGGATTAACTCTAAAGACAAACAATATACACGACCACTACGTCAACTTTGGCACTACAATGGCAATTTGTGACATGTACATTAGCCTGGTTTACGGACTGTAGCATCTGTCACCAGTAGCAACAATCCTTTTTTTTAAATATTCCTTTTTTGTTTGTTTTTTATCAGAACAATCGTTACTAATCAAGCAGTCATTGTAACAATTGATTACATATAGGTCAGTGGTGTCTGTTTGTTCTCGTGATACGGTTGTTAATAGGGATGCCAGGTCCTACGATAAGGCTGGGAAGCAGGCTAAGTGTGGGAATAATTAGTCTGGTTCCCTGATTTTTATGCTCCCTGCATTCCTCACCCCTATATGAATAGCAGAGTACAATGCAGGGAGCATACAAAGCAGGGAACCAGACTAGGAAATAATCTACGCATACTTTAGTCTGCTTTACAATAGAAACTATAAAACACTATAAGCATAGCTACAAAAAATTCAGACATTGCTAGCCAGCCTATTTTTTAAAAAATTTTTTAAAATTTAGATCGGTATGAGCAGTCATTTTTACAGGGATTAAATAAAGGTTGGTTGAGTTTATCCTCGTTTTTGCAATGTGGTCGTTCATAGCAGTGTCAAAATGCATATTTTGCTAAGACATCACAGTTGCTGGTCACATTCTGCAGGTGGTCACTCATAACAGAGCATTTATATAATAAAATTGATCCGTGCATTACGATTGTGGTTGGAAATGACAGGTGGTCACTCATCACAGAGGTTGCTCATAGCAGTTTTTACTGTATTGCCCAATATTGAACTCATCCAAGATCTTGATCACATAAGCCCAAGTATGATAAAATTTGGATTAAAAATACCATAATGACTGTAAGTCTTCGGACAATATAAGTCTTGAGACACCCTAAATTATTTCTGAAAGAAATTTTTTATGATCTATAGATGTTGGGACACAAAATTAAGGCAATTTTTTCATGTACTAAAGACCTGGGACACTTTCAAAATTTTTTTTTTTACTAAATGATCAATGTATTTTCTCAATTGTAATGACATTAAAAAAAGTGACCATGTTTGTTAAGGGACTATCATCATGAATTATTACATGGGAATATTATAAATTGATATAATTTGTTTGAAAAGTCAATAAATATATTTAATTTTCCTCTGTTTCATTATTATTTCTACCCAATTCAAATTTGTATAATTTGATTGATGACAAGAATTGAGCATTAGCCCATAAGTGGGTAGCTGTAAACATTTACAACAGTAACCTGTCCCTTTTGTCTTCAGTTTATTATTCTTTGTTTAAGCGTTACTGCATTAGAATATTGTATCAAATCACCAGTAATTACGTTTTTATTTTGCACTGAAAACATAAATACCTAACTCATTAAAACTGTCCTCCCAGTATAACAAGAATGAACAACAATAGCATCTGGTTCAAAGCCGGCATTTAGTTAGCATGTTTACATCACGGCGTCACTGCATGTACGTTGAAGATATGACTAGTACTAAATGAAGTACATCCCTTTGATTTGAATTATAGGCACAATTGCGCTAAACTTAAATAATACCTCCAAAATACAATAAAGAAGTTTCAGAAATAATGCCTTGAAACTAACTGTAATACCTTAAACACTCGTAGTTTGCTTTGATGTAAACGACCATAAATAAGTACCTGTTTATTCAGCTATAGAAATCGTGCTACTCAACCGAGCAAGTGTTCATAACTTAACTGACTGACAATGATATTGACATCAATGGTTAGTCAGTCCAATATAATTTTGGGGGGCCAAATAATTTAGTACCGTTATTATGCAGGGCATCTCATCCTGATCAACCCACTTCAGATTTTACAATGCTTAATTCATGCGGAGTAATGTTGTAGAACAAGTGGTAACCAGCATTGCTGTCAGACAAATATCCCCCTCCTCCCAAGCCAGTTTCATGGTTCAAATAATTACCTGGTCTCCAGTCAGAAAACAAAAGATAAATCTGCCTATTATAAACAAAAGGAAATGCTGAGACAACCAGCTGTCCAAAATCAAAGGTGGAATGAATACTGTGTTGAAAGACATGAATTTGTGTTACGTTAAGCCGAAACACAGACTATATTGTATCAGTGATGATCAGTTATGTGAATATACCGTGTGCTGGTTATGCAACTTGCATAATTAAAGATGTGTGTCATTTCATATGATTTACATCATGCTGCTGGATTGCTTATATGTCTGAAAAATGGTAACTCCTGAGCGTGTGTGTCAAAATAAATACAATAGCAACTGACGTCTTTTTTAAATGTGATTTGGAATAATGAGATTTGCTAAGAACAATGAATAAAGCAAAAATCTGCATCTACTATTTTTGGGAATAAACAAGGATATACAATTTGCACTGTGTAAGTACTGGTATGTATTCTATATTATAGTACAGGTCACCTGGTAAATTCTAAGCACCCTGTGAATTACTGACGTTTTATTTACCTTTATTTAGTTTCATGCTGGAAAAATTGGAAAATATGCACATACAAAATAATAACAGAAAAACAATCACAGTATTTTATAACAGTTTCTTGACGTAGTAAATGAACATGAGCTGGTCACTACTGTGTGCAGTATGGTGATCTTGCCAAGACTTTTTGTTATGTCTATAAGTGATGTGTTATGTATCAGCTCGTTCAAAAGTAACAAATGAAAAGTGTGAAGAAAACAAGCTTTGTAAGTTTGAACAAAAATAATTTATTTCCCTAGAAAACATGGTGAAAAGGTGAAAATATGAAATAGGACTTACGGTTTGTGAAGAAAATCCAAACATTTATCCTAGTACTGAAAAAATACAAGTCCCATCACTAAATAATTTTAACTGAATCCAGGTTCGAATCTTGATGACGTTCCAAGATGCAGGATGATGACGTCAGGTGAAGTCTTTACACAAATGTCCAGAATTTCACGCTGAACCACAATTTGTACTGTACTATTCCAATTTAGAATGAATTTCACTGAATGTCTTTGTCCTAGACCACTTGTGTAGTTCTCCAGGTAAAAAATTATTGTTTAAAAAGTAGATGAACTCCTATAGCTGTCATCTATAACAAGACACATCTCGAGCTCTACAGATGTAAAGAAAAATAAACTCTTTCCAGCAGAAGGAAAATAATACCTTCTTCTCAAGGTAAAAGAATGACTCTGACTATTTCACAGGGACCTAAGTGTTTAAAAACCGACCTAAAATGTCATTTCATGCATACGCACGAAGAACACGTGGCTATTTTGCAATAAACAATGCAACTTCATGATCTAATCACGTATGCTTAGGAAATGACCTTGGCCACGACCAATCGTTTATGGCGGCTGTTTATCCACCCGGCAATCTAAAAAAAAACTTACGAAAGCCGAGAGTCATATTTACGTTCTAAATAAACACGATGTTTCTTTCAAAAATATCAGATCCCATGAACATAATCATCATCATAATAAAATATAATGATACAAAACTGAAATAAAAAGAATTCAAATTTTAACACACAAGTAATTAAATTACATGGTCGTAACAGATGGGACACTGAAAATGCTATAATTTTTAAATGCACATAAATCTTGGGACATGAAAAAATAATAATTTTTTTCATGTCCCAAGACTTACAATAATTATGGTATGGCTTTCTGAATGGCAACAAGTTCAGTCAATCAAATGCAAAATCATATCTTTAACATATGAATCATCAGATATTTTGACGATATAAGTACATATTACAAGTCTGAAAAATATTTGATCATAAATATGGGCTCCAAAGTGGTGAAAAGCTCAGACAATCCAATACAAGATAGCCTCATTAATATGCATGGTTCTTAATTGTTATTGAACTTATCTAAGATCTTGAAGATATAAATATATATTCCAAGTTTGATCAAAATTAAATCTGAAAAACAGACTCCTGAGTAGTAACAAACTTGGCCAATCAAATGCAAGATAGTCTTAATAAGATGTGTGGATATCACTAATTATAAAGTTTGACCGCTCCGGTGCACTAAGTATTTAGAGCACAAGGTTGCAGGTCTGAATCCTAGCCAAGTCATACCAAAGATTTATAAAAATGGTACTAGCACCTGCCTCGCCAGGTGCTCAGTATTAAGAGGTTAGTATTAGGACTGGTTGGCCTGGTGTCAGGATATTGTGACTGGGTGGGGCATGATGCTACATGACTGCGGCATGATGCCCCAGTGTTTGATATCACTATATTCTGTCACAATGCAGACATCGTATTGATATGACTGAAAAATTGTCAAAGCTATGTTAAAAATCCAAATCACATACACATTATAAAGTTCATATTCAAAATTGTCCAAGATATTGATGATATCAACAAGTAGTTTGATCAAAATATGATCAAAGACACGATTCCAAAGTGGTAACAAGCAAATACTGATGGATGGACAGATAATGGACACATGGCCATACCTTAAGCTCACTAGCCTTAAGAGCCAGGTGAGCTAAAACACTTGTGAAATGTCACTGAAATACCAGTAAGTAGTTTATTTTGAGATTTTCAGAATTTTCCTTGATCATGACTACTTTCTAAGCTTTCAGTTTATCCCAGGGAATGAAGTCAAACTGTACATATGTCAATAAATTTCACTGTCATGCATGATGTGGACACTAATGGGAGAGGGTAGTTTTCTATCAATGACTCCATCAGCCATGAAATAAATTTAATTAGATGGGTCATCATAAAAAAACTCAGACCTGTTACTATCACCACCCATCATTTAATTCTGGAAAAGCTCGTAATATATTTTGGAGCTCATGGTATACATTTGAAGAGGAGTTTTTTCTGGTATTTTAGACATGACTATACATTACCTGGATCTCTTTTGAGTACAGCAGTGGTGTGTTCTATTACAGGATAGTAATCCTCTAGCAGCAATTTACACTGGGAGTAGTTCAACAGTAATGGCAGCTTGATATCTTCCAGTTTATTCCATTCTTCATCTCCTGGCTTCTCTCTGTCAAAACAATATCAGCAATGAATTATAATTATTTGAAACAATATGAATTCATTGGAATGCTTTGTCTCACTTGCTCAAATGCTGCACAATGAAAATATAAATGCTCACAAAGACACTAAATAAAAATAAGGTCACTGTGACTGCCTTTTGTTGCTGTGATTATCAATCCCAGAAATGGATATATTTACCATATAGTGAGTTTCTTAGCAATGGAGATATCTTAGTAATTCAGAGTTTGCCAGCAGAGATCACAAAATAAATCCTGACAAAATTTATAAACTGCAAAAATAAATGTAGCCAAATTCATATCATTGCATGAAACTTTGAAAATAAAAATGTGATGAAACAGACCGATATTTGTTCAGTTTGTATGCTTCGGTAGATTTTAATCTAAACATACACAGAAAAAAATGCCTTCACAATTACAGAAAAACTTGTCTTGAAAGACAAACTACTATGAGAGACTACTTGTCTCCAGAGACCCGGTTCTCACTGCACAGATTGATTGATTGTACATGTATAATGTTGTGACCTGCCATCAGGGACAACCTGTCTTGAGAGACCATAATCTTTTGGCAGATGGGGTTGTCTTTCAAGACAGGTTTTACTATACCCGGGGGCACCCTTATCTTTGGAAAAATTTTAACAAATGTCTTCATGATCATTTAATAGGATTCATTAATCATTGTCACAGATACTGCTTTTACAAGTTCATGGGGATCATAACCTTTATACTGGTATGGACTATATCATGGTCTCTGCATGCCATGTCCTCCAGTATTAACTGTGACTGACAGTAGCTAATCAAGCACACAACAGAAAAGTTGTGGAGTATTCTTGATTTTAACCCTAATTTTTTAAATCCCAATCAACAGTTGAGAATAACATTTCTGTCTTATCATTTTATCTAACTGAACAGGTTGATAAGTCAGTGAAATCCATTGTTTGATTTGTTGTGGTTGTTTTGATTTGTTGAGTAGGAAATAAATCAACCTTACTTGTTCTCTATAACATTTGGTATTGTCAAGTTTGGATCAGCCTATACTCAAAACAATTTTGCTGGGTGTAAAATGTACTACTCATTACAGCCTCTAAAACAGAAGCCTTCATTTGCAATCATGGTCAGATTTGTATACACTTTCAGTCTTCTGCATAAAAATACTTCACCCAATTAATAATACTCACTGCAAATCTTGACAACAAGAAAGCTCAGTTAATTTGAGCTGGGTAAAATGAATTTCAATTTAAGTCAGATGTATTAATTTCTGGCAGACAATGGTATATGCAAAAAATCCCTTTTTTTTGCAAGCCATTGTGTGTAATTTTCTGCATGCCATTGTGCTCAAAACAGGCATAATATTTTACTGTTCAAGTTCAGCTTCCATCACAGCACCTCCTGTTTGATGTATTGGAATGCGATAAACATCTGACTGCAACTGGCAACAAGCCCTGGTTTCAAACAATCAACACATTTGCAAAATTAAATGAACATATTAATTCTGAAGATGCCAAATTCTTGAGTTTTGAAAAAAAAATGAAGAAAAATCTGATCATCGAAGAACTCACTGCAAACACTGTGGATAAGTTGGACAACTGTCCTAAAGAGGAGCTATTAGGCTATAATCTTAATTCTCCCAAAAAGTCTGCAAATTTGTAAAAACACTGTAGACTAAAGAAGTAAAAAGCGTTATTAAAATGTACAAAAACTGCTATAATGGTGTGAAAACCTAATTATCTTCATGTGTCTGCAAACATGCCTGCAAGATTTTATCTATCTAAAATGGTATTTGCTAAATGAAGTGTCATAACAATGTTTTTAAAAAACCAAAGTCCAAGTCCAAAATGTAAAAAACAAGTAAAAAGTGTAAAAATAGAATAACTGCCATAATGGCCACAAAATCTAATCAGCACATACACATATGAATACAATTATGTTTACCAAGCTTCATTTGTTTACCTCAAGTGGTTTTTGCTTAATTCTGCTAACAAGGTTTTGTCAATAATGTCCACATAAAAAAACCCTGAATAATTACTAAAATGGCCTGAAAATCTAATCCGCTTATCTAATTAAAAAAATATGCATACTAAATTTCATTTGTCTACTTCATGTGATTTTTCTTAACTGTGCTTACAAAGTTTTTGTCAACAATATTTAGTCCAAAAAGTTGCAAAAATTTGCTAATAATTGAATAACTGCTATAATAGCCTGAAAATCTTATCATATTAACCTATATAATACCGTATATACTTGCTTATAAGTTAACAATTTTTACTGAAAATTTGATTCAAAAAGTATAGGGGTCATCTTATAAGCACAACATACAAAATTTTTTTAGTGATGTTGTAAACTCAAGATGTTCACAGTACACAAAAATACTATGAATTCAAATATTTTTTCATTTCTATGCCACTATTCCCATTAATCTGTACATGATATGCAATATGTTTATCTTTTTCATGACGGTATTTATTACAATTTACTTGTATCTACAGTTATTTGGATTTTAAAATATTATGGGTAAATTAAATACCACTCACCACAAAGTGAAGTATCCATCAATGTTATTTATTGTGGGTATTATTAGCATGTATAAAAATATTATAATATAAAATATTGTGGGTGAATTAAATACAACTCATTATCAATAGAAGTAATGATATTTACTAGGGCCTGGCTCACGGTTATTGGAATTCCTCCATAAAAATACCTAGCCTACGTGATGTTTACCACATCCTTATTATAATTTTAGTAACAGATTTTATCTTGTTAACAAACTCAGAATATTCTAGAATGGACAATTCCATCAAGTCATAATATTTCCAGAAAATGCTAATTGTGACTTAGGTCCAGAAGAGGGTAATTTAGTTTCCCTAGAAACTACTCATTCTGGCAATAACATCTGAAGCAGAAATCAGTATTAATGTTGTGTTCAGTCTCTGATTTGGATTTATTTATTGAATCAAAGTATTATTCACTGGAAATACAAAATGCTCATAAATAATATTCTTAGATTGAGACATTAACTGGGAATTATAGTGAATTCAGACAAGGACATTACTGATTATATTATTGTGATTCATCAAAAGACTGCTGTCACATCACCATTTCACAGGCCACTAGAGGCACACCTTCAATGCTAGATCTTATTTCGAACACCACTGGAGTTTAACTCAAACTTTACTGATTAGGACTGTTTATAGAACTTTTTGGACTATTTTGGGATTTAATTTACCTTAAGTTCATTTTAAATTTTCACTTTTCTAGGACAGTAAATTATTTGTTGAACTTTACAAAACATTTGGTTTTCGATCGTTTCTATTACTTAGTTTAAGACCATAGAGTCGTAATACAAAGTTTTCTGAAAGTGCACATAACCCAATACCCAGGCTTGTAAAGGTAGCACTCACTTGTTTTCAAGCTGACAATCCTTTTGATGGAGCTGCTAATTTAATTCAAGTACTTGTTCAGTGCCAAGTAGTCTTCTACATCTTCCAGTAAATGTTTGATCCTGATACCTCCTAGCTTGTAAAGGCAGCACCCTCTTTATTTTCCCATGTGACAACCCTTTGATCAGGCCATGAGTTTGATACTTGCTCAGTGCCCATGTTTTTATGCCTCACAACTGAAACATGTTCAGTTCCAGCCTTTAATGGATTTCACAGACTGTATGATCAAAGTGTTATTTACAGACCCCTAACTTGGTCTCAAGATCAGCAACTGCATATGACACTGAAGCTAAGGAAATGGAGTTGGACGATATTTATAATGACTAGACCATGATGATTTATAATGACTAGATGATGATGGAGAATTTCAGAACATTATCAAACAATGTGAATGAATTCTTGGGCTTTTGACCAGATGACATCAGATAGTGACATTTATTGGATAGTGTGAATAAAAAACATGGAGCAAACTTTCATTGTTTATTTGTAAGTGTTTATTTGTAAGATGTGTGGAATTAACTTATTATGGGATAATGTGAATTGGATCATTCTGAACTATTTTTATACCGGTATGTGACCTATAATTAAATTCACAGATTTATCATATAAATGGATTTAAAATGTCAAGCATTATGGATTTTAATGGATTTAATTAGAAAAAAATTATAAGCTGTCAATTTATTTGTGACATGTTCCATTCAATAATATACTTCTATTTTACATTGGTTCTGTCATTATTTTTCATATATATCCAGTTAGGCTTGTTTATGTTTCCAAAGTGCAAGTTTGACTCACTTAAGACAGGTCAACCTTTCAGATGGATCTGACTTGCAAAGTTCACATCAGCTTATAGGAGGGTCAAGGAGAAAACCGACTTAAGATCAAATCAACTTAAAAGCGAGTATATATGGTAAAACAAAATATGGAGACCAAAAAGTTTTTTAAAAAACCCCCCAAAACCATTTTTATAAATTTGAAAAATAAGGTCACCTCTGCCAAAAGCTAAGCTGGATTTTGTTTCCCACCACAGGTATGTAAATATCTAATTTTGTATGGTTTGGCTCAATAGTTTTTGAGCTATTGTGCTTACAAGTATAATAGATGAAAGGACAGATGATGAATACATAACACCACAAAACTTACACATTATTTATGCCTTTCAATATAAAATGCATTGTACTTAATAAGTACTCAATGCAAATCCTGGATTTACTTACTTTATTATAAGTTGTTCCAATATACCAATAGCTAAGGCATATTTCTCCTCGGCTTCCTTGTATTTTTTGTGTCCATACAAAGCATTCCCTTCCTCTCGTAGTTTAGGGACAGTTGCTACTTTCTCTTCATCTGACATCTGCCAAGCATCCTTTTCATAACTTCCTGGTTCTTCAACTTTAATTAGCTCTGAATAACAAATATAAATAAATGCAGTAAAGCATGGTATAAAGACCATTTCATATAACCATCTATCAAAAGTAACAATATTATACCATACTTGTATTTTTCTCCTACAATTTTCCCATATACACTGAAACCTGTCTACAAAGGACCCTCAGGGGATTACCTTTGATATTCAGTTCGACTATGCATAAGTAGAACACATCAGTTTTTCAATAATGCATTGTTTATCACCTCAATTACTAAGCCATGTGTTTGTCAAGGCTATAAAATCTATATTTAATTGTACCTGCATCCATTGCTTTTAATACATGGTTTTTATTTTTTTTAATGGCTTTAAACAGGCATCACTGATTGAACTTCTTTACCTACTTGGAACAGTTAGTGATGGTTGTAGTTTCAAAGACTGTAAATCCAAATTACTTCCTGTTTATTGTGAACCTTTGGGATTAATTATAGGGTCATTGCATTTGATAACGCAGCAATTATGTCTCATTTGACTTTCAACTCTATTCAATTTATCTATTTCTTTATTCTGCAAAATTAGAGGTGTCAAAATTCATTCATTTAAGTCTTTTGTGCTTGTGCATTACAGTACAGTGTGTAGGTTTCGTTAGACAGAAGCCCCCTTATGTTAACAAAATAATTATTTTGAATCGAAATATTAAGTAACTGCAGATCTCTATTATATGCGCTACGTCAGAAGATTAATCCAGAAAATAAAAATTAATTTTATGCGGTTTGCTTGATATGCAGCTAGAAACCAATTTTACATGAGAATATCACAACTGAATCTGAATGGATTTCTCAGTCCATATTAAAAGTCCAAATTTGTTTTTGACAAACTAGCATCTACCCATTTTTATAGTTTGATTTTGTGATATGCTTACTGTGAATGTGCTAAAAATAAGTCTGAAGCTTGGCAGCTTAACATAGGTAGCAACCAGCAGCTGTTCGAATCTGTTAATACATGTTCTTTCTGACTGACCATTGTTGACTCATTACAGGAAGATAACAAATAGCAAATGACTTTAAAGTAAGAATGGTTTTGAGTAATTTTTGTAAACTGCTTTCAATAATTTGTCCAAAGTGGGTCTTGGAAATAGTATGAACATTTACAGAAAAGTCGGACAAATTACTAACCAGTACAAAAAGAACTTTATGAAATATCATTCAATGAGAGAGGATGTTAAAGATACATGTATAAGCACCGGTACTGCACACTTTTATGAAGTACCATTTATTGAGAAAGAACATATGGTACAGTTTGAATCAGAATAGTGTGTAAATTTCTGCATGTGTGCATGCTTGTAGGAACATGTAGGCAATAAATAGGCACATAGTTATATAATGTTTCTCATGTACACTCTATCAAGGGACTGTGTGGGGAATTATACAAGAAATTTTAAAATGTGGTACTTTATGTTATGCATCTGTGCATAAGCTTCACTAGGTCATTGAAAAATATTACAAGCAATGTTACTACTCTAGAGTTTGCATATGTAAAGGAAAAAACTGACATCTGTCTTGGTTGGGTTATGGCCTTGTGGTGTCTCCCGTCTATTTGTTGACTCATGAGTCAAATGTACATAAAATCAACGTGGGGTGCCATAAAACCCACTATGGCTGCAATAAAATCTGTGATCGAGTTCCACTATCTTTAAGTGGTAACCATTTGAGCTTATCAAATAAAATTTCACTAGGTGCTGAATGTTTTTCATCCAAAAGACCTCTAGCCACATTCAATGCGTTTTAAATGCATTTTAAAAGACAAGATGAACTATGTCCCCATTAAATTATCTGTACTGTATTGTTCTCTGTTTATTGAATACTGAAAACAATCAAATGCAAGATTATAACATTTAAAATGGCAAAACAAATTTTAGTTTCTGTTGTTCAGTTGTAATGTATTGTTTTAAGCATTTTATGGAACAATTAAACTGGTTCAATAAACACATATCTTGACCAGACCATTTACAACTGTACGTATTCAATCTTGTACCATCATACTTCACAACATAAAAACTTTTAAGCCAATTCTTAATGATTTTATTGTATTAAAATCCACTGCTGCAATATAGGAGAAACAGCCATATTAATAAATCAATTACACCTAAAATGAAAGAATTGGCTTGCTTCATGTGCTTACTAGTTCCTTGCATGTGGGTACTCATGAAATATTACTGTACATACTCACTTTTAAGTCAAGTCAGGCTGAAAACAACAAAGATCCTGCATCTGCCATGGCATAATGGCAAAAAGGGTATATGTTCCTTGTTCTACTGATTATTCCTAACAAACTGCACAGACCCAGATCTGCTGGTATATTATGCGACAGGAGATCAAGGTCTGTGCAGTTTGCAGTTGGACTCAACTTGTAAATGAATATATGCAGTTAATACAATTGCTATGCACACATGTTTCATTATCTATTTACTGTATACTGAAAAAAATCTTACCAAGAGTGAATATTAAGGGTTGAGGATTTTTAATTAATTCATCCAAATCCTCATGTCCTATTCCCTTTTCTGCTAATGCCATCATGCCACAGCAATGGGGCTTGTTGTGGTCATGGTCATGTGAGTGGTTCTTTGTGAGAAAAATGTCACGAAGACTTTTCGAAACTACTGGATATGTATCAACAAGCTGCAAAAGATATAAAAAATTCTCAGGATATACAGGCAAAATGTTTTTGAGTAACCCCATCTGGGATTTTCAGGTGGTCTCTTAATAGAGGTTTATTTCTGCAATAATCTGGTTCAAAGGCCTTCTAAAAAGTGCTGTTTAAGTGATTGCTTAACAAAGGTCACGTACAGCAGGGTGATCTGCATATTGTTGCCCAACTCTCTACTTGAAAATGAAATGAGAATTTAAGAATTTCAACTTTTTCAAAGGTAAAATTTTCTTTTTAAATTTAGTTTCTGCCACTCTTCTGGGGGTCTCTGCAACTTCAAGAAAGGAGGCAATAGTTTGTTAGTAAGAAAATTTAAAAATATGAGTCAGCTGAACAAATTAAAGCATTTCAATGAGTCACGTTTGCTTAGCTGGTAGTGTGCTGCATTTGTAATTCATAGGTCATGGATTTAACAAATGCCCAGGCCAGCCTGTATCAGCTGCTTTGGCATGTGGAAAGTCCCCTAGTTCCCATAAGTAGTAGACTATAATAAGGCTTCTTTCCCAAACCCCTATTTTGTATTAGGACAAAAGCATGATTACCTGCTCGCAGGCCCCCCTGTTAGTCTAAACAAATACGAAAACAACTTTGTTGCGGCAACAAACTCTATCTCATTATTGATTACCTAGCTTTAGGACCTACCACTGAATCATCATCGTCGTCATACAAAATAGGGTTGGCACAGAAATGCTCATTATACTCTACTACTGCAGTTTTAACTTGAAATCGCTGGCAATTCATGTGTACATTTTCACACAAAATTACTATACCTAACTTCACACAAAATTCCAATCTGCATTTAATAACTTGCTGGGATTTTCCACACGTCACATGTCTGACTGCTATTAATGCACTATTAATAACTCACTGGGATTTTACAAAATAATCAACAATTTACATAGCCACCTGTCAAGATATTTTTGATATTCACATAAAATTTATATGAAATTGCTAGAGATTTACTGTAATAACCAATCTAGAAAATCCACCTTGCTAAAATCAATACTATCAAACTTTTTATCATCATCATCATCATCATCATCAATCCCTTAACCCAAGAGGTCGTTGGGGCACTAAAGTTGACTTTGCAACCAATTCTCTCCATCTTTCCCTGTTCTCTTCTGCCCTTTGGGAATCTCCATATCCCATGCATGTCCACTCCTTAATGTTGTCTTTCCACCTCTTTTTCTGTCTGCCTCTTCTTCTGCACCCTCGCACTGTGCCTTGCAAGATTGTTTTTGCCAGTCCAGATGATCTTCAGACATGACCGTACCACTTCAGTTTGCACTTTTTTACAGTGGTTAAGAGGTCTTCATAGGATCTGATGGCTTGTTGGATCCTGTTGTGGACTTATTTGTTGGTTAGTTGGTCAATGCATGAGATGCCCAAGATCTTGCGGTAGCATCTCATTTTGAAGGTTTGAATCATCTTTGTAGATCTGATGTGAGTGTCCATGTTTCACAAGCATACAGAAAGATGGATATGACAACTGAGCGCATCAGCCTTATTTTGGAACCAAAAAGCAATGTTCGTATCTTTCCATATTGGCCTCAACCTTGTTATTGTTGCTGTTGTCTGGGCAATCCTGCAAAGTATTTCTGGTTTGGAGCCTTCATCTGTGATAATTGATCCCAAGTACTTAAAGCTTGTGACTCTTTCCAGCTTCTGTCCACTGACCTTTTATTTCTGCACTGTTGCCATTGGTGTTTTTTGTCATCAGTTTGGTTTTTTCGGCACTAATCTCCATACTGTGGAGGTTGTGTCGAGGTGCTCAACCAAGTCAGCAAGTTCTTTTTCATCTCCTGCTAAACCATCAATATCATCTTCGAAGCGATGGTTTGTGATTGATCTTCCTCCGATGCTGACAGTGCCCTTGTGGTCATGCAAGGCATCATCCATGATCCTTTCCAGGAAAATGTTGAAGAGTGTAGGTGACAGTATACATCCCTGTCTGACTTCAACTGTTGTTCGAAACCAATCTCCTCTGCTGCCACTGATAAGGACAGCACTGGTGGCATTTTATATCCTAACGCAAATGTATTAATTCTCTTTGTGTTGTTGTTAGTGCGCTCTTTCATCAAGTTAAAAATCTTAACAAACAGAACATCAAATTTTATATTTTTTCAACGGCCATAAACTTCTAACTGTCCACAGTTCATAAAGGGCTTTAATAACTCCAAGAATATCTGATCTTCAGAGACAGTAAAATTAAACTTTTTTTAATCTTCTTAGCGAGGTGATATTTTACATTATATTGTGATTTTGCTGCGATATAAACTTGCTCATCTTGATGTACTATACCTGGCTTATCTGCAAAATTATCCTCGTGGACAGGAAATAAACATGTTTCTAGGTCAAATTGGGGATGTTTTACATGCTGAGTATTAATAGTATTGGAATTTGTCGAATCCTGATGCTCAGGCTGATTCGCTGTATCATGATCAATATCGGCATAAAAATCTGACAGTCTTATCGCAAACAAGAAATTTGTTTGAGACATCTAATACAATAAGACTTTTATCTAATTTACTGTAATAGAATGCCGGGCGAAATAAGAAGAATAGTCAGAGCTAAAATCTTAAATATGAACTTCTTATTTGACGCTGTCAAGATGTTTATGAGCGATCAAAAAACAAAAATGTGAATTTTCTCATCGAACATGATCCTTACTCAGCATTTGATGTGCCACTGACAGATTCAGAGGGATCAAAGCTTGAGAAATATAAAAAAATATTTGTTTGATATGAAAGACACTGTTTTAAAATGGGCTCACTGCTGTTTGATGAGGGAAAATCTAAAAGATATTCTGAGAATTGATCTGTAAAGCACTCTAATTTTGTATTAATTATTAACTATGGATAGATTTGTTACTCGAGCTAATATTATAAATCCCTTTCATCAGTAAGAGGCTGTAAGAAATATGTTTTGTGGTGACAATAATGTGGTAGCTCGCTTTGAAGTAGAAAGAGAACAAAATAATTTGATTTTGTTAAGCAGCACAGAACTTGATCATATGCTGAAATACGGAAAGATATTTGTCAAATATGATAAAGAAACATTAAATAAATATCTCAATTTCTGCTTGACGAAAAGCGATGTAGCAAATATTTTAAATAGCAGGTGATTCATATTGAAAGAAGATTCTAACATTAAATTTTTTCAGTAACGTTGATTTAGTGATACCATCTGCAACAAATTTGACTGATTATGGATGAACACTAAAATATTTTGAAGCTGTATAGATTGAAGGAAACGACATTTCTTCTTTAGTTTCAGAGTTAGTTGATACTACTGGTCTTAGATTTTTGAAATTGTTAGGATTTCCAGCATTACCTCATCGTATATTCTCTTGTTGCGTAACAAGGTTCCAGTTCTGAAGTCTGTTGTCATTTCGAATATTGTTTAAGATTGTCAGTAACTAAGCCACTTGGGATATGCCCATGAAAAACTTCAAACACGAACCTGTGAGGTTTATAATGAACTCGATTAGTATTAGTTCCTTGAATCGTTACTTGTAAATAACCAAATTTATTGATGCTTCCAAAAATATTTTTAGTTTCAGTATTTCTGATAATACCCTTGTCAGAAGCTTTGTAGAAATTATAAATTGGATGTGGTTGAAATTCATTCTGTAATGACAAGTTGGCGATATTATTGTCAGTAACACTGCCATTGATATGATAAACTCTCATTCTGTCTGGAATATCATACTGCTAAACAAAGTCCAGATAAATTCATGTAAGAACATCCCGGTGTATCTGCTATTATTAGCGCCTTTCATTTTCATCTTATAAGACGCTGGCATCAGGATTCCAGTTGCATTTTTTGTTTTTATATTTATCACAACCCCCCAGTTCATTGCCAGCAAACAAGTTATATCTAGGATGAACCCAAAATATTTCCTGACACCTTGCGAGGTTGTTAATGATTATCGGCATCTGATATAAATTTTCCATCTTATTATAATAGCTTTTCCAAATCTCTAATTGACATATTTCACAGTACGCTCAATTAAAGAAATATAAAACAGTAGATATAGGAATGTTGAAACTAGCCGATATAGCAAAGGGAAGTCTTTTCTTGACAGAAGGATATCGACCTATAAAAATCGCAACCTTATTTGCTGGTTTCGATAACAGTAGGTTATTAATAATAATCGTTTACTTACAAATTTCTCTGGCACAAACTTATATCATCTACTTCAGCCAACAATCAAATTCAGCTTGCCATGCACAAGGGCTTGAAATTAATAGTACAGTTCTATGTCAAGCAGTCTAAGCTAAATATACCTCTGGAATCTTCACAACATGCTAAGGATGGTTTTATTGATCAGACGCCTACATCAGTGCAATGCGAGGAATTTGCTTATCCTTATATTACATCAAAATCTAATAAAATTCCATCAGGAACAGATTTAATATCATTGTCAGAAAATATATTTCAGGAGATATGGAAGAAAATCAATGAGTACACAACATCTGGTTCTGGCTTGAAGTTTGAAAGGATAACGAAGTACTTTTCCACACTATGAAATATAGTCCATTGCATGGTAGCTCATATGTTGAACTCCCAACTAAAATGAAAAACTCAAAATGTTGTATTAACATCTAGAACATGATACAAAATGTTTCCAATGGGCCATACTGTTGGTGTTATTTTCTGCACAAGACCATCCTTATCGAGTATCAAATTATATTGGTTAACACTCTAAACTTTATCGGGATTGTCTTTCCCATTGCTGAGAATCAAATTCCAAAATTCGAAAAACAGTACAATCTCCTGTTACCTGGAGATATTAATGTATTTGGTGTCGATGACAAACAAAAAGATATATCCTAGATATTTCAGTGATCTAGCATGTCAGCAGACAGTAAATTTACTATTTTGTAAAGATCACTATGTGTGGATAAAGAATTTTAATGGGCTAGTGGAAGTCAGTATAACAAGCATAAGAGAAAGAAATATTTCTGTGTCAGTTGTTTGCATGGCTGTGTTTCCCATGTACTTTATCAACACCTTGTATATTGCTCTAATGCTCAAAAATCTCTATGCCTGGTGAAGATGAAAAAATGTTACAATTTACAAACTATAGGCATAAGATGAAAGTGCCTTTTATAATATATGCAGATTTTGAGTCCATTTTACTTCCAGTGCAAGAAGTACAGAATAACCCTGATAAATCTTCTACAAGGAAAATATATGAGCAAATTCCCTGTGGCACGTCGTATAAAATCATGTGTGCAGTTGATAAATCTTTATCAAAACCAGTAAGGATTTACCATGGAAATGAACCAGCTGTTTGGTTTTTAAGAAACCTTATTGACGATATTGATCTCATCCTGACATTACTCACTAATACAAAAAAGATGAAACCACTAACATTAAAGCAAGAAGCAGAATTTTCCAAAGCAGAAATAAACTATATTTGTGAGGATGCGCTTTTGCTTCAAGATGATGTAAAAGATCACTGCCATATTACTGGAAAATATCGTGGACTGGCACATGACAAATGTAACTTAAAATATACTGCATCGGATTTTGTCCCTGTTGTATTTCATAATTTCGGAGGATATGACGCTCATATTATAGTTGAAGCGTTTGGTAATAAAGATTTTTAACTTGATGAAAGAGCGCACTAACAACATCACAATGAGAATATTTAATGTCATTATGCAGGCCAGTGAAATGTAAATCTGTCCTTTTGAAATATGAAAAGATTTATAGCGACTGGACTGCTAGTGATTTAATCAAAGATTTTTTATTTCACTAGTTGGTATCCAACTATTAAAACTGTCTCCATAGCCTCTCCATTTGACCAAACTTTCCTTTCCTTTTCTTGTTATGACTCGCTCGATCAATATATCCTGCTCTGCCTGCTGCAGTTCCTGTTCGTCAAAACTTCCAATAATTTCTTCTCCCGCTGAATCTTTCAGCTTGTAAGTTACAGGTATTATTGTTAAAATTGTATCTGCAACAATACTTCCTTGGACCAGTTAGGAGTGAATCCTTTTTCAAACATTTTCTTAACCAGTGAAGTTCTAACTTTGTCACCCATGCTAAACATTTGTCTTCTGTACATATTCTTGTTCACCAGTATTGGGTTATTAATAGCTTCATTTGGTGACATTCCAACATGGTCTTTGGCAGATCGCCAACGTATTTGTTAGTGTTTTTGGCTATAAGTTGCTTAGAGATCTTTTCTTTTAGCGTACGATTAAATCTTGCTATGACGACACTTTTTCCCTCATTTCCTGTGATGTACTTGGTGATGTTATTTTGTTCCTGAACCTGCTCGAATAGTTTATTAAAAAACTCCGCTCCGTGATCTATCCATACCTTGTCTGGTTTTCTTTCTGTGCTTATTACAATATCTCTCAATGAATCGGTTATAGACTTACCTGTCTTATCTGTAACAGGCACACTAAATGCGTATTTACTAAAAATATCAACTATATTCATCAGGTACCTTTTGTTGTCATTATGCGTTGCAATGTGTGACATGTTAGCTAGATCTATTGCCCATATATTATCAGCAGAGATTGTGACAACTTTTCGTTGAGGAAACTTTTTTTTAGGTTTGTGAAGTTCATGTGCAAGAGCGCTCTGAGGTCATCATCATAAAGTACATTTTTAACGAGTCAGGGCTTTCCAAGCCAAGACTCTCCGAGCCCCAGTGTATATTTTGCTCCAATAATACCTTGCACCAGCTTACGTTCAATTCACTCCCTAATCTCCTTCAATCTCATATTACTTAGCTCATCTAGCATAATACGGTCGCAACCAGATTTATTGTTTTCATTGTCATGGTAACATATATTATGTCGCATTGCAACTTCATCGACTTGATTGTATGGCTCCTCCCCTGGTACACAATTGTCATTTTGATGAAGCTACTTATCAAGAGGATTCCATGAACCTGTATACTCGTGGCATGGCAGGGTCCATCCATGTTTAGGTTTTGGTAATTTACCAATTAACTTGTGAATATCTAAGCTGGATCCGATTACAGCCCGTTGATTGCAACACTAACAGTAAGTTATTATTTTATCTTGCTCACGACACAGATCATAGTCAGCTTCACATTTACACGCTTTGCTTGCAAACTGGCCTTGCATTTTTTGTATAATTTAATTGTCGACTAAAACAGTATTAGAAATTCTTGGCAATCCCTGATCTCCAGGTAATAGTAGGTCACGTTTGAGAAACATACTCTTTTTCTGGCCACAGTTAGCACAAATACTTTTCATCATTAGTCGTTTACTTTTGGTAGTTTCCATAGTTTCATTTGTATTTTCTGTTTTACTTCTGCACTTCTGACAATACATGGACATTTTTATATTTGCTTGTCAGATAAAATTGCAATTCTGGAGTTTTCCAGGCTTGGTGTAAATTGTAATATAAATTTCAGAAAATCACCATTTATCCCAGACATTTGTTTGATAAACATAACACAGTAATATCCACAAGGTGGAGTTCCAACTGGCTGAAGTTGTTTAGACGAATAATTGATTTTTTTTGGTACTTTTGGGATAATAACACGTACTGTTTGATAATATCACTCGGTGGTAGCTCAAACAAATCAAAATAATTGTTTTTATAAAGAGCTACCCAATGCGTGCCAGATCCATCATTGAAATTTTAGTTATTTATTACACAACTTCTCCCTCGAGGTTGAATCCCGAGCTCATCATTAGAAAATACTCCTTGAAATCCGTTGACATCTTTCAGTTTATCTAAGATCTCAAAGTTGTTTAGTGGATGGACCGCAGAGTGACCTACCTCCTCGTACTGGGTGGCATTAATCCTCTCCCACGCCCTATCCCCAGCAGATTGGGAAGTAGACTTTCCGCTATTCCTGCTAGCAACGTACCGATAAATCCACCTTGGATCACTTTCCGGTTCGTCTATTATTTAGTTGTTTTATATTTCTTTGTTGTTTTACTTGAAATCGCTAGTGATTTAGGCATTTTTAAAAATTTATAATCATTAGACAAAAGTGAAATGCTACATTACCTGTCTGATACCATCACTCGACACAGCTTTTCTTGTGGTCCCGGATACGGCACCCGAGGCTGTAGCTATCTCCAGGGTGCCCAGTACTGGTAGTAATTTGGGTAGCAATGTTTTCGCAATAGTTGCCAATGCAGTCTCCAGAAAACCACCATGGATCGCTTGCGATCTAGACATTGCAGTAACTTGCACTGCTGATAAATTTAAGATAGAAGTTTTTTTTCCAGCCCTATTTTGTTGATTTGCCATTGTGTCAGCATTAGTTTTGCTGGCGGAGTGCTAGCACTCGGGGTTCCAAAATCTATCTTTAGCAAAACAGACTGTCGTTTAATAATGGCTTGTGCAAGGTTTTTAACTTGTCCCGGTGATAAATTCATTTCGTGTATAATGTATTTCATTCTGTATTTATTTTCCTTCTGCTGGATAAAATTTGTATTGCAGTAATTCCGCCGCTTGTTAGGCGGATCAATATATTTAGCACACTTGTTTGATAAAACATTTCAAGTGCAGAGGACCTGTTAGTCAGTTTAGACAGAAAATCAGTACATCCCCACTGCACGCTTGTTTGATAAAGTTATACAGCCCACATTCAAACTTGGACAGTCATTCTGCCCTTGATAGAATCTATTGTTAAGAATCTGTCAGATACAATTAGCGCATAAGCATAATACACATTATCTGGAGCAGCTGGAGCCTGTCCAAGTGACCACGTGACTTCAATGCTAGAATTTTGATCCGATCACTATGCTTAATAACATCAAAGTGACATATCGGATAAAGCGTTCTAAATTCTTCGATTGAAATTTGAGATCCACTATCAGCATCTTGATATTTTTGCATAGCTTCCATAAGATACATGTAGGCTCAAGACATGTCTCTGTCAGCCAGCACTGCAGCATCAGCTGCAAAGTTACATTCGTTCGCTCATTCTGGATACTGTTTAGAATTTATTATGACAAATATTCGTCTGACATCAGGGCTATTAAATACAGAAATGTGATATTAATCAAATCTGGAATTGGGGTTTGATAAACATTGTTTTGCATAAAATGTATCTTTTTTGTAAATGCTGTTAGCATCGTCTCAAGCTCTATTGATTTTATTATTGACGGAACTACACGTGGCATCCACAACGCCAATCTTGAAATTACAAATTGAGCATCAGCGACACCTGTAGCTCCCATCAGACAATCATTTTGATCAGCTCGGTCAAGTATAAGTGTATGTTTTATTCCATGAAATACCTTATTGTAGTCTCTGCAAATTTCGAATACTGTGCTAAGTGGCAGCATCATTGTGATCTGATTTATCTGTAAACACTCGTCGTTTAGCACAGGCTTCTTTATACTCTTAATTTCTAATATTTATTATCCTGTTTAGTATGGCTATCATTGCAGTTCCATCAGCTGCACCAGCTGATGTAGTAATTCTAAGAAAATTACAAACTGTTATCAGAGAAGTCCTTGTTGCATCTGCATTTGCATCTGCAGCTGGTGCAGTAATTCCAAGATATAAAGCGTTTGTGATAAGAAAACTACTCACCAAATCTAGATCAGCAGTAGCATCAGTGCCAGCTGCAATTGCATTAAGATAATTAAATACTTTTGAAATAACATCTCCAGTTCCGGTATCCTTTAACCAAAACATATTTGTTGCAACAGATCTCGAGTAATCATCGCTAAATGAAACTATATTAAGAATAGTACTTGCAATTGGTAGATATATTGGAATATCTTCTACTGTTTGATTAGCTAGTTGACATCTGGCGCTTCTAAACAAACTCCAACCGTTATTAACAAGCGTCACTTGTGTACCTGCAGGTACTACTGCACCAGCTTTTGTTCTTAAACTGGACTGTAGTTAGAGTATGGCTTTGTGTGGCAGCAGAAACATGTCTTTGTCTCCTATATAAAAAGTCTGAATGGCAGTTTTGTCAGGTTTGTTTGAATTTTCATTGAGATATTCAACATATTCAAGTTCTGTTGTTGAGTCGTCTGTTGGTATTTCCTCGGTCAGGTCAAGGTAATATTGGCTGACATTCTTTATCTGTTACTGTTAGACAAAAATTAGAATGCCAAAATATCTGGTCGAATGGGTCTAGTTTTAGTTACTAATTTTCTGATAATTTCTTTGCCTGGTGAAGATAGCAGTTTTTTGTCGTTTTTATTAACGCTTTAGTAGTTTCTGATGTTGATATCTCAGAAATTGCTTGTTTTATATCTGCTGTACTCGGTGGTCCACCCTTAATTTTATCAGCAATCTTCTGTCCAAAAGCTGAGCCTGCTGCAGAAGATGCTCCTGTTGCAAAAGCTCTAGACGCATCTAACGCGATAGGTACATTTTTCTTTTTTGCAATTCCAGGTAAATTTTCAATTATTTTAGAGAATATATTCCCAAAGAAACCTCCTACGATATTCCTGTGATAAATTTGTTGTTGTTTCATTTCGTTATACAAAACTGTCGATAAAATTGACTGTGGTCAGCTAGCTCACACTGCGGGATCAGTTAACTGTGGTGAGCAGAGCTCACTGACTTCAAGTGCAGATAATATGTTACAATTTCGTTATTAAGATTTAGCTGCCAGCCGGATTGATCAGGCAGTGTCATCGTGATAGAAGATACTTGATTTTCAGCACTAACAGGATAGTAGATTATTTGTTTTGGATTTACTTGCATTAGCGATTCAGGTAGTACATCAGGAGAAAAAGAATAGAGAGTTTGACCTTTACTACCACGTGAAATGCTAGCAGTTTGTGCTTTGCGGTTAGCGAATTAAATCGCGATGACAAGATCGTTGTGTAAAATATAATATTCATTAGATGTTAGATAACTGTTTGATCTGAGATTATCTAAAATTTCAACAATTTCATTGTCAATTTCTGTCCCATATTCCTAGCTTCCTTTGATGGTATTAATAACATCAGTCGATCAAGCCATATGGTGTTCTCTCTTTTATTCTTAAGTTCATCCTTTTTTTTAGCAAAGTTTTCTAACAATGCTGTTTTGTAATTAAAACCTTTTTCTTGTTTTCTTATGCCTAATAATATAATACCATAAAGATCAGCAATAATGCATTCTCGTCGCATATTAAAATATTTTTGTGCATCACTATAATTAGTAGTTCTTTGAGCTTGTCAAGAGCCACTTCATTATTGTTTCTCACAACTCTAAGTTGTTCAGTGTAATTATCTATCTTAAAATAACCCATTTTTTTACATCAACTGTCATTTTGTTCTTGCCAAAAAATTTCTCTTCAAAATCTCTTGACTCTAATATCTATTTTATATTTAGCTTCCCTTATTAATCTACTGATCGTTTCATGCATCACGGTCAGATATTCTTCATTACCCTTAACCTGCTCTTCAATTTTTTTGTAATACTGCAACTTGTCGTACAGCTGGATCCCCTATTCGCTCAATAATTTGCTCTGCAACTTGTTTTTGCTCCTCTTCGAGGATACCCCGTAATCCTTTCTCTGATAATATTTTAAGATCTTCCGGTGATGCCGTAGAAATATCTGGCTGTTTGCCAAGTACTGCTTCAGTCACTGGCCTGAAAAGTCTAGCAGTTTCTTCTGCCGTCTGCTGTAGACCTCTACGTTCCTGCTCAACCTTCTTTTTGAAAGCTGCTCTGGTTGCAACAAATTTCTTTAGAACCTCTATTCATTTTTTGTCCATTTTTTTTTGTTTTATTTATTTTGTTAGACTAATTAAATGTTTACCGTAAGTCCAGTTTACCATTAGATTAATTTTTCCAGTGTAAAAACCTGTCTATTCCACATCTAAACATGATTTGATCTCTTGCTAGCGTATCAAATAAAAAGAAACCTTGTCCGCCATCACCAGTAGTGTTATGATAAAGTTCAGCAAATTTATCCTTCAATACACCCCCGCACTGTTCTCTGGCTATGTTCTGTACATCAATATTGTCTAGTCCGGCAAATATTATGAAGCAGCCGGTATTTCGTCTGATGAATTGATCAATATTGTAGAAGCCTTGAGGAAGGTATATTGCATTATATTTTCTGTTGCGGGACAGGGAAAAATATGATTTTATCTTGTTCATTTCTCCGTTGCTGAGCAGAATGTCATCAAGCACAATTATTTTATGTTTGTCAGAATCTAGCTTGGCAATAGGAATTAAATCTTTGGGTTGTTTTATGATAAATATATTGTCACCTATGCCAAGTTCATTTTTCATCTTTTTGTTATATTTGCTAAGCAGTTAGTACTTATCTTGATGTGGATTTATTGTGTAGATATAAACTTGATCGTAGTTAAAGAGATTGTTAAGTAATAAATTCATCAAATGGTCAGTTTTGCCCGATCCAGTTCGTCCTTTTATCAGATAATGGCAGTCTGGAAGGTCGTGGTTATGCTGATGCTTGATTAATTGCTCTGTGTCAAAACTGATTATGCTCATTCTATATCAGGTATTCACAAAATTTTATCTCGCAGTCAATGTTAAATTTTATCAGGCGGTCAAAATTAAAATTTATCTCGCAGCAAGAAATAAGAATGAGCTATTACACAAAATTTGGTATGTTAATTGACAGCTCAACCGACAAAACAGGAACTACGACCACCACTGCTGGTGTAGATTTAACAAATTATATAAAAAAAATCTGGGGGATACAATGGCAGGTAACTTAAGTATGTCAGGTCAGTGAGTACTAGACCTTGAGACAATATATCCACCAATCAACCCAGATAAATTGCAGGCAGTAAGCCTTGCACAACTTAGTGTGGTGAGTAATGGTAATTTATCTTTACTGGGTGGAAAGATGACTGGAAATGTCAACATGAGCAAAAATAAGATTGTAAATCTTTAGATCGAATACGCCCCCCCCCGTAACATAAATAATTCACAGGTGGTAAGCTATGCACAACTTAGTTTGGTAGATGATTCTAAGTAGTCATTATCTGGTGGGATGATGGTTGGAAATCTGGATATGGGATCAAATAAGATATCAACTACAGCAATTACATCAGTGGTGTTCGGGGCGCTCTGGGAGGGGTAGTACCTCTGGCAGGAGGGCATGTCGTGCTCTTTCGGGAGTAGCTCGTCCACCATTGGTCCCCACCAGGCGCTCAGCTCTCACCTGTGGCTCCAAGAAGCTGTAGCATGCACAGCGGCCACACCACGGGCAACAGCTTCGACTGGCCGGCTAAACCAGGTTGAGGGTAGCCGACGGGTCTCAAACCCTCGGTTAGTTAGGAGCTTGCCTATCCTTGCATGCAAAGCCAGCTTCGGCAGACTGGGCGAAGAGATCAACTGTATGATCCAACGGCCAAGAAGGCGAATCTGCAAACGCTTTGTGGAGAGCGCAGGGCATGACTAGGCACTGAAGACGTCATGGCCATTCAATACAGCCGAAGTAGTAAGCAGCCGTGAGGAATCTTCGTACCACTGGGTCCCAACTACCAAGGCCGAGAGAGTGAGGCTGTCTCTGTGCAAAGGCTGTTTCACTTAAATCTCCTTCACGCACAGGTTAGTTGTGCACTCATCATCTAGCATCATCACACTCATCACCACCTACCAAAGTCCTACGGTGATGGGCGACTGGCGACTGGCGAAGCAACAGGTGGAGGTGACCACTGGGAGTTGTAGTCAGAGACCTGCACGTAGGCGGCCCTTGGACAAGTGGTCGCTCTGCTCTGTACCCAGGGCAGCGGAACAGTTCGGCAGCATCCAGGGCGACTGAGCAGACCTTTTTAGGACAGCGCTGCTCACCCTGTATAGGGAGGGGCCTAGAAAAGGTGGCCTAAAAAATAGCCTGCCCTTCAAAATCTGGCCAGCTTGCCGCGGCTGGCAAGATCATCCACATCTGCGGTCGAAACCAAGAAAGAAAGAAACTTATTATTGGAGCATGGAACATCCGTACTCTTATGGACAAAAAGAACATAGCAAGACCTTACAGGAGAACAGCCCTAATTGCTAAGGAGCTTTCACGCTACAGTATCGATATTGCGGCCTTGAGTGAAACCAGGTTTGCAGAGGAGGGTTCTCTGACGGAGCTTGCAAGCGGCTACACCTTCTTCTGGAAAGGAAAAGCCCAAAACGAAGACAGGATACACGGAGTCGGCCTGGCTATCAAATCAAGCCTTCTGAAGCAGATTCCGGACCTGCCTGTTGGTATTAATGAGAGGCTATGAAAATGCGGCTACCTATAAGCCACAAACACCACGCAACAATCATCAGCGCCTACGCCCCTACCCTCACGAGCCCAGCGGAAACCATCGAGCAGTTCTATGCGGACCTTAGCTCTGTACTATGCTCAATTCCAGTTGATGACAAAATCATACTACTGGGAGACTTCAACGCCCGTGTTGGCTGTGACTATGGTCAATGGAAGGGTGTACTTGGCAAGCACGGTGTCGGCAAGATGAACAACAATGGCCTGCTGTTACTCAGCAAATGCGCAGAATTTGACCTCCTTATCACTAACTCAATGTTCAGAATGGCGAACAAACACAAGAACACTTGGATGCACCCCAGATCTCGCCAATGGCACCTAATCGACTATGTAATAGTCCGTCAGCGCGATGCCCAGGATGTCCTCATCACCAAGGCCATGCGAGGAGCGGAATGTTGGATCGACCACAGACTTGTCCTAACCACCCTAAAACTGCGCATCGCCCCACATCGTCCAAGGCGCCCAAAGCATATGCGCACAGCCTTCAACATTGTCAAACTCCAGCAGTCCTCCATCCAGCTTGATTTCCAGAAGAGCCTAGATGAAAAAATGTCTACCAACGGACCTTTACATGGAAGTGCCTCTGAGAAATGGAACAAGCTCAGGGACATTATAAGAGAGACAGCTATGGCGACTCTGGGCCCCAAGAAGCGAACCCATCAAGACTGGTTCGACGAGAACAATGATGCCATTGAAGATCTGCTTGCCAGAAAAAATAAAGCATTCATGGACTGGCAGAATGACCCAAACTCCATCCCCAAAAAGACCGCTTCAAATCCTATCAAGCTGAGGCTCAGAGAGAAATCCGCAAGATGCATGACCAGTGGTGGGAAAGGAAAGCTAATGAAGTGCAACGCTATGCCGACACTAACAACTCCAAAGAGTTCTACAGTGCCATCAAGTCAATCTTCGGCCCTTCAAAGTCTGGTTCTGCCCCCTTGCTTGCTGCAGATGGCAGTACACTAATAAAGGACAAGGCTGGCATTAAGGACAGATGGAAAGAGCACTTTAGCCAGCTCCTAAACCTGCCCCCATCGGTTAGCCATTCTGCTCTTGAACAAATACCCCAACAGCCAACGCATGACCAACTGAATGTTCCGCCAACGGTAGAGTAGTTGAGGACGGCCATTAAACAAATGAACTGTGGCAGGGCACCTGGTAAGGATGGCATCCCAGCGGAGGTGTACAAGGCTCTCAGTGAGCAGACTCTAGAGGCATTCCACGATGTGCTAACCAGCATCTGGACGGAAGAGGAGATGCCAGACGACCTCCGCGACGCATCAATTGCAACCATCTATAAGAATAAAGGCACACGTGCGGACTGCAATAACTATAGAGGCATCTCCCTACTCTCCATAGCTGGCAAAATACTTGCTCGCCTCATTCTCAACAGACTTATCGCATCAGTGTCAGAAGATAACCTGCCTGAGTCCCAATGTGGTTTTCGCCCAGACCGTAGCACTGCTGACATGATCTTCGCAGTAAGACAAGTCCAAGAGAAATGCCTTGAGCAGAACATGAATCTGTATGCCGTCTTCGTGGACCTGACGAAGGCATTCGACACAGTCAACAGAGACGCACTGTGGGTAATACTCAAGAAGCTTGTTGTCCTCAGAAGTTTACCAACCTCATCCGGCTTTTCCATGATGACATGACTGGAGAGATTCTCTCAGACAGCGAACCCTCTGAGAAATTCCCCATATCTAATGGTGTCAAACAGGGCTGTGTACTCGCTCCGGTGCTCTTAAACCTCTTCTTCACGCAGGTACTGCTCCACGCCATCCATGACCTTGACCTTGGTATCTACATTAGATATCGCCTGGATGGATCAGTGTTTGATCTCAGACGCCTAGCTGCTAAAACCAAGACGCTTGAAAGACTCATCACTGAAGCACTCTTTGCAGACTACTGTGCCCTCATGGCCCATGAAGAGATTCACCTACAGACAATTGTGGACAAGTTCTCTGAAGCCTCCAATCTGTTCGGACTCACAATTAGCCTAGGAAAGACAGAAGTCCTCTTCCAGCCTGCCCCAAACACTGTCCCTTCACAACCCTGCATCACCATCGGCGACACGCAGCTGAAGAATGTGGACAGCTTCAAATACCTAGGCAGCACAATATCCAATGATGGCTCCCTGGACAAAGAGATCACTGTGAGGATCCAAAAAGCCAGCCAAGCACTCGGACGACTTCAAACCAAGGTCTTGCAGCACAAGGATATGCACTTGTCAACAAAGTTGAAGGTGTACAATGCAGTTGTCCTGACGTCTCTCTTGTATGGCTGTGAAACGTGGACTGTATACCGAAGGCACATCAGTCGGTTGGAACAATTCCACCAGCGCTCCCTGAGAGCCATCATGAGGATCAAGTGGCATGACCGAATCCCCAACCAGGAAGTCCTTGGTAGAGCAAACACAACAAGCATCGAAGCCAAACTGATCCAGGCCCAGCTTCGTTGGACCGGCCATGTCATCCGCATGGATCAAAACAGAATCCCAAAGCAACTGTTCTTTGGCGAGCTAGTCCAAGGCAACCGAAGCCAAGGCCGCCCTCACAAGAGGTACAAAGACAACTTCAAGATGCACATCAAATGGGCAGACCTTCAACCGCATCAGCTCGAGCTCGCTGCCTCAGACAGAAGTCACTGGCGAGTCCTGACCAGAAAAGCCAGTTCCACCTTCGAGGCTGACCGCCGCCAGCGCCTTGCTGCAGCCCGTGAGAGACGTCACAAAGCTGCGTCTCAGCCACCCCCAAGTACCGGTGTCCCATGCCCCACCTGCAACCGCCTGTGTTCATCGGAATTTGGACTCCGGAGCCACATACGCTTCCATCGTTGATGAGACTGCACAACATGTCTTCCTCGTCCCCGAGAGACTACCAATATATATATATCATATTTAACAAATAAAAGTTATGTCGATGATAACACTGCAACAAATACTGCATCACAAGTAGCAAAATCTGGTGATACTACGACAGGTATGCTAAGCATGGGCTCGAATAAAATAACACCGGCCTATAATCCAGTCGATGGATTTGATCTTACAAATAAATTTTATTTTGACACTGAATTAAGTGCAGCATTGGCTGGTACAATTACTACAACAGATGCCAATTATCTTAAAAAATCCGGTGGTACGATAACAGGTGCAATTGATATGGCTGCCAATGAGATAAATGCTACGTATGTACCCATTTCTACATCTGATCTTACCAATAAACAATATGTGGAGAGTGTTACACAATCACAATCGATTGGTGGCATTACAAAATGAGCTAAAAATAGCGTTGGTCCCAATCTCGCTGATGCTATAAATAATCGTTGGGATTTTATTGCAAGTGCATCAAGTTATTATTCGGAAAATAATCCAGATTATGCATTTGCATTTAACAGTCCTTTATCTGATGGGTTAGAGTGGATCTCAAATGAAAAAACAAGTAACTTTTGGATTAAAATAGTGTCCACCAGCTGTTGTGATTTGGAAATTTCAGCTATGAGGTTGATTAAATAATGCTGGATGAATTTATGAATTTGAATTACAAGGATCAACTGATGATTCAACATGGATTACGCTAGTTAGGGTGACTGGTTATATTATTGGTATTACTTCTCAGCAATTTCCACTTGGTCCTTCAGTGACCACAGACAGGTACCTGTATTTTTGGATTTATGTTGATGTCACTGTGGGTCCATATTCAGGTTTGTCTATGTTTCAGATATATACACTTGATGACCTAGTATAGCGGAAGGGGAACCGTCAAGCATGCGACAACCACCGTGGCATCTCCCTATTATCCATCGCAGGGAAAATACTGGCCAGAATTCTGCTAAATCGACTGACCGTCCACTTAGAGCAAGGCTTGCTACCAGAGAGTCAGTGCGGCTTCAGGCAGGATCGGGGCACCGTGGACATGATCTTCGCAACCTGGCAACTCCAGGAGAAATGCCAAGAGTAGAACGTCAGCCTCTACACCACTTTTGTGGACCTCACAAAGGCTTTTGACACTGAGTCGTGAAGGTCTGTGGAGGATCATGGCAAAGTTCGGATGCCCTGAGAAGTTCATCACCATGGTCAGACTGTTCCATGATGGCATGCTCGCCAGAGTACAGGATGATGGAGAGTTCTCCCTGCCCTTTCCAGTGACAAACGGTGTCAAGCAGGGCTGTGTTCTTGCCCCGACCCTGTTCAGCATGATGTTCACAGCGATGCTGACCGATGCTTTCCGTGAGGGTGACATTGGCATCGACATCCGATTCAGGACTGATGGGAACATCTTCAACCTGAGAAGACTGCAGGCTAAGACCAAAGTCCAGGAAGACACCATCCGCGACTTCCTCTTTGCTGACGACTGTGCTTTGAATGCTGGTACTCAGTCTGACATGCAAGAAAGTATGGATCGGTTCTCCAAAGCCTGCACAGACTTCGGACTCACAATAAGTACGAAGAAGACCGAAATCATGTACCAGCCTGCACCCTCAGTGCCCTACACCGAACCCAGCATTACCGCCAATGGACAGAAGCTCGCTGTTGCTGACAAGTTCATCTACCTTGGCAGCACCCTGTCGCGCACAATCTCCATCGATGAAGAGGTCACTCTCAGGATTGCTCGTGCAAGTGCAGCCTTCGGCAGACTTCACAATACTGTATGGAACAGAAGAGGAATCAGCCTGCCAACCAAGCTCAAGGTGTACCGTGCAGTAGTACTGCCCTCCCTCTTGTATGCCTGTGAGACATGGATGGTGTACAGTCGCCATGCAAAACAGCTGAACTCCTTCCACATGCGCTGCCTCAGAAAACTGCTCCACATCAAATGGCAGGACAAGACTCCTGACACAGAAGTCCTCCAGAGAGCAGAGATGACAAGCGTCCATGCCATGCTCAGAAGGTCACAACTCCGCTGGGCTGGTCATGTCTGCCGTATGCCTGATGAACGCCTCCCAAAGAGACTGTTCTATGGGGAACTCGCTGAAGGCAAGCGTTCCCGAGGAGGCCAAAAGAAACGGTTCAAGGACACACTCAAAGCCTCCATGAAGTCCTGTGGCATTGACCCAGACAGCTGGGAGCAGCTTGCCGAAGACCGCGCTGCCTGGTGTCACCAGATCAACTCAGGCGCAGCTGCATTTGAAGAGCACCGGATCAACGAGGCCAAGCAGAAACGCCAGCTGAGGAAGAGCAGAGCCAGCGCTGACCTTCAGTCCATCCAGCCCCCGGCAATTCCCCGTCCTCATTGCCGTAGACTCTTCAGAGCACAGATTGGCCTCACCAGCCATCTGCGCACTCACAGACCAGCTCAGATCTGAAGTCATGGTCGTCTTTGAGACCGAAGGACGAACATCATCATCATCATAGGTCTGGTGTGCTAGCATGCTATGATTTTAATGTAATTGTAATATATAATGTCTAAAGAGTTTTATAATTTTATACTAAACCCGAAAACGGAGATTGATATAGCTGATGTTGATTCGCTAGACCCAGAAAGTGTGGAGGACGCGAGAGCAATAAATATGATTGCTCAAATGAAAATATTAACTTTACTTTCCTCTGGTTTAACTGAGAACAGTGATATCTTTACCAGGGTTTCAAGAATGAGAGCCCCTCAACTGAAATACACTATCAGAAACTTTGATATAATTAACAAATGCTGTCATGCAAGTGACTGCGAGGAGCGGCGGTTAAAGGTTAAAAAATATTTGATAAGTACACTGCTTGAGCTAAATAAAGAAAATGTTTTGATGACTGACAAATCTAACCTTGTAAAAACAAAATTTCATGGTCGTAAAAAGCCAGAGCAAGAGCGACTAAAGAAGATTCACAACATGTTTGACAAACTAGCTGAAACAAGTAAACATAAGTTCCTTAAGAATCGTAAGCTCAAAGACACATTTGCTGAACGTCAAGCATTTCGTGTGCTAGGCATGGACTATTATGATAAAAAGACACTGTTAGAAATAGTAGATAATAGTGCTGACACTAACCTGCTAACAACGGCATATCTAGTTTTGATAGACTCTCTCACCGATGAGATAGAAAAGTATAATATATATCACATTAATGCTGCACTAAACACAGTATCAGATATTGAGGATAGGATTGAATTATATGATGATTTTGAACTAGATGTATTTTATCAAGAGCTTGACAATATAACAACTGTAAAACCTGTTACTGATGAAGATTATGAAATACATAGTAGTTAAAAAAAGCATTGCATTGAAAAACTATACAAAAGAAGCTGGAAAGTTACTAACAGAAGTAAAATACAAAAATATGAAAGAGCTGATTGCTGGATACCTAAATCTACCCACCATAGATATAGGGGAAGCTGATATTCTTGGTCTTTTAAGTTTTGCAACAGCTTATGCTATTCTCAGGTGACATCCAGTACTTAAAAATTTTAAACTGGGTTAGTTATCTCATGTTGTTAGTTATATCAACGAAAAAGAAGATATTTATCATGACAGAGTCAATGATATTACTGAAGCACCAACACATTTTAACCCTCCATTTTCATCCTCAGCTTTAACAGATATATGATAAGATGATATCTCATCTGATCTGAAGTGTATGATAAGTAGTTTCTTGACGATCCTATCAATGAAAAATTTAGTGCTCTGATTGATAAGGTTTCTGCTGAAAATACTTTTACTATAGTGATTGAAATGATTACAGAAACAGTTTCATAATGACGAAAATAGAAATAATAGACTTCAATCATATTTCATCTAGTCTCCAAGACAGAGATGAGCTAATCAAATACTATAAATATTACCATAAAAACATTACTGTATCAGACGCGTCAGAAAATATTACAGCAGAATAATAAGCGCACTTAATTATATTCCAATATTACTAACAACGGCTGGAATTGCTACAGCCGGTGTAACCGCAAGCCCATTATTGTTAATAGTGTTGAGGACAGGTATTGCATTATCAACAATAAATAAAAAGATCGAACCAAAATACGAGAATAAAAATACTTCGTGTAAAATAGCAATAGTGACTTGTAATAAAATTCTTCATCAACTTCAAGCTTATCTCAGAGGTGAAAAGTTTATAATGCTAGATCTGATACAGGAACTGTGAGTTAAAGACGATCTGCTTGTAGATATGATACTGAACAGAGTTGCAAAATACGAAAAATGAAACTCAGTAAATTTTGTGTGAAATTGCTAGTGATTTCATTTAAAAAATAAGGATAGTAAACATTTGTGTGAAAATAAGGATAGTAAAAATCTGTGTGAAATATGAAAATTAATGGAAAATATTACAGTGGAAGATACCATGTTAAAGATGAAAAGAATTCTTTTCTGAGGTAAGCATATGACGATTATGCTTGACAATGAAAAGTACAGCATGTATTTCAAAAACAGAAATAAGATAAAGCTGTCTCTGGTTTGAACAAAAAATTCAGATTATTTTAGTAAGCTTACCTGGGTCACAGACTCACTTTCTAATGCTGCTGATAATCTTTATAATCCAATATCACAAGACAAATACACAAAGATAACAGTAGATGATGAATTGAAAATGTGTTATGTCAATAAATCCATGGTCTCACATGGAAATTTCATCAAAATGCTAGAACCTGGCTCTCACATTAGTGGTAAGGTTAACCTGTACTTGTTTCATCATGACGATGAAAGCTATATAATAGCAAAAGCTGAAATTTTAAAAATATCTCAGCTTGTGGCTGTCTAAAAAAATAGTCAAGACCCTCCATTGTGAATCAGATGCTTGTGAATGATGTAAAATTTATGTGAGACCATGCTATACAATTATTGATTATTTTGTAAAATCCCAGCAAGTTATTAATAGTGCACTCATTTTAACAGATCTACAAATCCCAACAAGTTTTTAAACACAGATTGGAATTTTGTGTGATGTTAGGTATAGTAATTTTGTGTGAAAATATATAAATCACCAGCGATTTCAAGTAAAAACCACAGTATTAGAGTATAATGAGTGTTTCTGTGCCAACCCTATTTTGTACGACGACAATGATGATTCAGTGGTAGATCCTAGATCTAGGTAATTAATAATGAAATAGATTTTGTTGCCTCAACAAAGTTGTTTTTGTATTTGTTTAGACTAACAGGGGGGCCTGGGAGGGAGTAATCTTGATTTCATCCTAATACAAAATAGGGTTTTGGCAGAGAAACCTCATTATAGTTTTACAACTGCCATATCCTTATCATGACATAGCCAATAATGTGTTAAAGTGCCATTAAAACCAACAAGAAAAAAAAATCAAAGGATTTCAGGGTGTGATTTATGGCATTATGCTGATTCTTCTATCAAACTGTTGTATAAATTAGTAATGGATGGCTACATTATTAGATCAGAATGCTCAAAGATATTGTGTATATATATTTATGAGTGTGAAGTACAATTTTTAAACATTCTTTCCTGAGACATTTGTGAAAATATTAAAAGAAGTTCAAAGTCTAAGTGCAACAAAATGCTTACATCTGTTGTTGTTGTTGTTGCTGCAGCGTTTAATGCCCTTTTTCAGCACAAGATAGGCTATACATGGTGGCCAGTATCAATGGTGAAGGAAGAACCTTGAAAAAACCCCGGAAAGAACCACTGACCCACATGAAGCTACAGGCAAGCTTTCTCACATATCCACAATGGCAGAGCCCGAGACTCAAACCCACGCAGACAGAGGTGAGACGGCAGTGATCCGTAATGGTAAGTGCTGTAAATCACTTGGCCACTTGGGGCCTGCTTACATCTGTACATGCACTGGAAATCAGTCATCATAATAATAGTCTATATCACAGAAATCTACCGTGTATTGCAGGTATGTTGAAAGTTCAAAGTGGAAATAGATCTGCAGTTTCAATTATGTTTACAAGTTGTACACAAGTGAAAGAGTTCTGCAATTTCCATCATTCAGAACAAATGTTTTCAAGTTGTACTTCTACCCATAACACTTATAAATCTTAATTTAGCTCTTTTATTCAAGGAGTTTAGTAACCACACAACTATGGGTATGACAAATTTCAAAATCAAATGTAGCCAGTCTATTGACATGCTGGGAAAAACCTGGTAACCTAACCCAAATTCAAGATGTACCTAAAAATGAAATTTCTTGCTTTCATTACTTCCTTTTCCTTGTTATGAGCAATTCCTAGTGCTATGTAAATTGTATTTATTGGTATTTCAGTTTCAAAGAAGAGACCTATGTGGCCCTGATGTCAGTCACCTGTTTACATAACTTAACAGTTGTCTATTTCACTCACCAGTATAATTTATGATATAACCTATGTAAACTGTAACCCAAATTTTGTATCATGTTAAATTTACATATTTTACTTTATCCTGATAACAATTTCATTCTAAACATAAAGACCTTAAAAAATATGCATAGTCTCTTGCTCATAATCAGGCTCATTCAAGATCTTGATGACACAAGTCCATTTACCAAGTCTGAGAAGAACTGGATGAGAAATAGCATCTCAGGTTATAAAATCGAATCAGATTCATGACTTCCAAGGTGGAAACAAACTGGGGCAATCAGATGCAAGATCATTCATATGTATGGATTTGCAGATTAACAAAATTGTTCAAAATCTTGATTATATAAGAATATATCACAAGCTTGTTCAAAATAAACTCACAAATATGGATACCTGAGTGGTAACAAGCTCAGTGAATCAGATCCAAAATTACATCCTTAATATTTGTGAATCTCACTTATTATTGAACACATCCAAGATCTTAATGATATAAACCCATACCTCCTGGGTTTAAACAAGTTCAGCAAATCTAATGCAAAATTAACTCATTAACAGCAGGCATCTCACACATTATCTTGTCAAAAATGAGGTCTCTAATGAGGTAAAAATTCAGCCAATTTCATGCAAGATCACCTTATAAATATGCATAGGTCTTGATCACAATGAAAATCATTCAACATCTTGTTAGTTTAATTACTCTGATTAATATCAAGCGGTAAGAAGCTCAGCCAATCATATGCAAGCTCACCTCATTAATGTTCACAATAAAATACATTATATATTGATGACACAGGCCTGTTTACCAAGACTAAAAAAACATGATCAGAAATAGAGTTGCTAAAGTGTTGACAAGCTGAGCCAATCAGATGCAAGATCCCCTCAGTATTATGCAAAGATCTTGCTGATAAATGTACTCATCCCAGATCCTGATCATTTAAACCTATTTACCAAGCATGATCAAAATTAGATCTGAATACAGTTTTTAGAGTGGTAACAAGCTCAGCAAATCACATGCAAGAACACCTCATTAATATGCAAGAATCTCACTCATTATCAAAACCGTTAAGGATCCTCATGATATACAGGAAAGTCCAATTGTTAAGTCTGATCAAAACTGGATCAGAAATATGACTTCCGTAACAGTAACATACTCAGCCTATCAGAGCAAGATCATATTATTAATAAATGTTCATATTGCTCATTACTGAACATATCCAAGATCTTGATGCTGTAAGCATGTATTCTAAGACTGATTAAAATCTTATCAGAATAAAGCTTCAAAAGCGATTACAAATTCTGCCAGTCGAATGCCTGATCACCTTATTAGCATTCATGGATCTCACTCTTTATCAAACTCATTCAAGATCTTAATGATATAAGCATATATTTAAGTATGATTAAAATTGGTTGACAAATATGACCTCCAGAATGGTAACAAAGTCAGCCAATAAAATCGGTTGACAAATATGACCTCCAGAATGCTAACAAAGTCAGCCAATAAAATTGGTTGACAAATATGACCTCCAGAATGGCAACAAAGTCAGCCAATAAAATCGGTTGACAAATATGACCTCCAGAATGGTAACAAAGTCAGCCAACCAAATAAAAGATAACCTCATCAATATGCATGGCTCTCACACATATTCAGACTTGTTCATGACGTGATAATATATAGGCCCATATTCCAAATCGGATCAAACTGGATTACAAATATGGAATTCATAGTGGTAACAAGCAACTGTTGATGGTTGGAATATGGACTACTCATTACAGATGCAGGGCCTTGCCTCACTTGGCCTTACAGACTTGTGAGCTAAAACAACAAAACAAGTCCTGATATTACGCAGTAGCCCACCTGACTATATGATTTCAACAAATATTAGCCCAGATTAAGTATTCTAGGAGCCCATGGACAATGGACAACATATTTGTTTGAAAATACAACTGGGGGTCAATGATTCTACATAATGGTCTCAAACAAAGCACAATAATTTTACGAGACTGGCTGAAGAATAGTAAAAATATGATAAAATGAATTTGTACTGATCACACATAAAAAAGACCTATGTGAGACATGCCTTGCAAATTGGTGCTATTGCATAATTATTGCACACAGGCAGCTGAGAATTGGTCTGTGACCCATAGAAATTAAAAAACAGGCAGTAATTGACCATGCAGCAGTGTTTAATGGCTCCTCAGCACAACAGTGTCTTTTTGGTGACAACTAAAGCTAAAAGTCTGAGAAATGTAAGAATGAATTGCAAAAAATTTAGAAAAACCATTCAAAATACATGTAAATGTAAACATGAAGTTTGAGATAAAACATAAATCAACGAAAAATACATTAAAATTCTGTAAAATGTATTTTGTAATATGTATATAAAATAAAATATGAAACGAATACATAAAATCCTTAGAACTGATGGTCAAAATTTATTCTATGAACCACATTTCCTCAATAGGTCCAAGATTTCTTGGGTGGTAAATCATCATATAGTTTCTTCATAATGGGCAGGTGGACTTGGCAATTCAGTTCCATTGCTTGGTGATAACTGTGATCATCACTGACCATACCCTAGATCCAGATCCATTAGCTTTGAGGTAAAGCCCTCATTAACTAAACAGAAAGGTGTAAATTGTTAGGGCCCTCAATATGCATTATATTTGCTTAAAATCAAACAGATGATATCTGTCTCTAATAATCTCATTATTTAAATTATGTCTACCTCATTCATCCACAGACGGACCCAATATCTGCTTGTTAGCAACTGCTGGCATTAATGAAGTTCAAATATGCAACAAAGAACTATGACAGACACAGCAGTCATAGTTCACACTTCATAGTAAAATGCTTACCTTTTTGTCAACCCAAAATTCTGCCACTTCCTTGGGCTTCATTGTTTTTAGGAGGGTTTCCCATACCTCTAGTTTGAACTTTTTCCCCAACACCAGTTCCATTGGTTTCTCATGCTTCCTGCTATCATCTATAACTGACCTCTCATCATCACATTTTGTTGTCTTATAGTGAAATATCAACTGAAAATAAAATAATATTGGGTCTTATTTAAAAATTGGCACACTTATTGAATGTACTGTTGGGTTAATATACATAATAAGCCAGCTTAAAATCCAAAAATCTAGCATAGGTCACATATTTTATTTTCTGAACTAGGCCAAATTGTGACTGTAATCATTTTTAGTCTGCATGAAGTGGCCTAGTCCAAAACAAATTTGTAATCTGATTCACAAAAGCTTAAAATCAATGATAAACTGGTTGATACTGATTGTGCCAAGAATAGCAACAATTCTTCCATCATGCTTGCCAAAAATTTATCATTCAAGACCAACTTAGGTTATCCTATCAAATTTAAACCACACCTTGTATTCTTTGTATCAACAAAAAAAGACATGCAAAATGTTCACTTCCTGGCCCTCTAAAAAAGATACATGTACATGCCCTCAACATATGTGCTATAAAAACAAATACATGTACATGCCCCAACATATGGGCTACATACATAAAAGATTGTACAGTCAACTTTCATTACAATGACATTTGTTACAGTATATTATGGAATATTCGCTATCTGCCAAAACAAAATTATTTGGAATGAACACACTAATAAATCCAAATAATGCAAATGAATATTTGAGTTCCAACACTAAAGACTGTACAAAACAATGGTGCAAATTACCTATATAAACAGACCATTATAAGAACAATGCTCCAAGGCATCAAGTTTGTGGGCTGGGTTTTAACACTTATTAAAATGAGGCTAATTTTCAAAGTGGATTTCTGATCTACCTGTGAGCATCATGTGCTAAGTGTTAGCGAAATATATTGGTATGCAAAGTTACCAATAATCTATCTTAGTAAACCAACAGAATGAGTTGAAAATGTGCAGTATAACTAGAATTATTCTTCCCTTTTCTGTCTTATCTCTCATTCACTGCATACTGTTTATAGCCTAACAAGAAAAAAAACAGCTGGTTGTTGTATAAAAAGTTGACTATGCCTTATTACTGAAGTCTGACTTGGTACATATTCATTTTCTATCATACTACTATTCTCAATGGTATGAGTATCACTGTCAACATTTATTATGTATCTATGCATAGGTTTTAATTGCTTAATCATGGTTATACAATGCCAACAAAGAGCTGAAATGAACAAACATTTGACACAAAATACTTTAATCTGAATATTCAAATAAAAATTCATTATTAAAACATTAGTTTGTTTACATAGTAAGCAGCAACACCTAAAACCAAGCTCAGCAGTTAACTGTGCTGACCACAAATTGCTATCTGGCAGCATTCTATAAAGGGAACAAATAATGCAAAATGTATACTGTACAATTCTGAATTATTTTTTTTTTTTTTACAAGGGAACATCAAATCTGCTAAATTAGCTAAAATTCAAATGCCTACTCACAAAGGAATGATAATACATAAAGTGTTTTATTTAGAAGGGGTGGTGGTGTAATTTTTATTATGTAACACTTACCTGTCACTATGGTGCAGCTTACCCTTTTCAGATCTGGAAATATATTTGTCCTAGACAGATGCACTATCCTCCCATTCCAGAAATTTTCTTGAGTGAGTACATCATAGACCCAGTCTGAATCCAGATCATATAGCCCACGTACAGTGGCACTCATTCTTTTGAAGGACCTTGACCACTGAAGGACTTCAGAGCAGGATGGGAGAAGTGCATCTAATAGTGACAGGTAAGTATTGCAAAATTAAAATTATATTACCAGTACCCATCCCAACTACATTTTAATATCAGTAATACATTATCTGTCACTAGTGTGTCGCTGATTAACTGAATGTTTTAGTAGTGAGGGAGGCTGATGGTGTCCAAAGAGTAAGAAATAGTCACCTTATAGAATTACAAACCCACTGCTATTAGCAGTAGTTTGGGTCATTGTTGTGCTGTAACTATGGACCCAGAGGGATAGGCCCATGAAGTAGCAATAGTTCTGATTTCACAGGCTTCAATTTTTATGATGAAGGTCCCTACTGGTAAGATGCTTATTGTTAGTACAGTCCACCTAGATAGTGGATTGTGAAATATCAGCATAGTCCTTTAAGGAAAGGAAAAGACACTTCCTACTCTTTCTTCTCCATTTTGAAATGACCAAATAGAATTGTGAAATCCTAAATGGGCACAAAGAGTTGATCTTTATCTTCCCTAATACATGTACAAAGATGACTGAGACTGGGGATCTGTACTGGGAGCAGAGCTATCAATAAAGGCTTTTTCACTAGAAAAACCAGGTTTATCAAAGGAGAAACACAGACTAATAATTTCCATGAAATCATCTACAACTTTGTTCTATAGACAGAGCTTGAAACTTGCTCCTTCATTTTACCAACTCCAAGAAGGGCAAGAATAGGGTCTTCAGCATAAGTTCCCCGAAAGAAGTTCATCCAATGGTTCATAGCGGTTTTTGTTAAAGGCCACAAGACTCATGAGAGATTCCATCTGGGCATTAGAGAGCAAGCTAATCTCTGCAGCTTGAAATACCTGATAGATTTGGCAATATGAAAATTAAAACTTATGGTTGGGCCTTTGAAATTTTGAGTGTGTTAGATAGGGCTGCCCTAAAGCCCTTAATAGTAGAATTCAACATTGTCTCTCCTAAATGGAAGAGAAGAAAATCAGCCATTATACTCACTGAGTGACAGTGCTTCCAAGAGCACAGAAGATTCTCCTATTTGCATCACAGACCATAGGCAGACTGTCTCCTGATGTGGATGATACATTTGGCAACACTGCTTGAAGACCTTGACTAGTGGACAGATTTCTCGAGATGGGCCAAGCATGAAGGTGGAAAATCTGTAGGCTGTTGTAAAGAAGTGAAACCCTGTGCTGCGACAGTAGGTTCTTCCACCAAGGTAACTACATAGGTTGGGAGATCAACAGGCTGAGGTCAGTGAACCATGACTGTTGAAGTCACAGAGGGGTTGTTAGGATGAGTTTAGCAATGGAAGTTTAGCAACGGAAGTCCTGACCTTCTGGATAAATTGTATAAACATCCTGAAGGGTGAGAACACATTAAGCAAACAACCAATCTCACTTCAAGCTGACGGCATCCACAACACAGGCTTCCTGGTCTGAAGGACATAAAAGGGAAGCATGTTTTTCAGTTTCATAGTGAACAAGTCTATGAGATGCCTCTCACACAGATTAAATAGTGATTCTGATACATCTAGAACCTGAGACCACTCAATGAGAAGCACTTTGCCTGTCCTGGACAGATTGTCTTCAAGAATATTTTTCTTGCTGGAAATGTGGCAAACTCAGAGGGTAATACCCACTGAATATCTAGTGAGAGGAGGAGCACAAGTGCCTCCATGACATTTAAGATAGGCAACTACCAATTTGTTTGAGGAAATCAGTGTTTTATCTACAAATGGCTTCATGTAAGTCATTTGACTCATTAAGGCAAACAAGAGTGAGTCAAAATCCAAACCTATGAGTTCTATTCAAGCCGATGATCAGTATAAAGTAGTTTTTAAAAAAAATTATACTGTTTAAATACACAACAAAAATAATAGTTATATAATGTGACCAAAGCCAATAAGGCAATTCCTTTGCCAGAAGCATCTGAACATTCTATATTTGTTAAAAATCTTGTTGATGGTTTCATATCATCAGAAATAATCTGAGCATATATGACAAGGCGTTTATTGTTGGCTATGTCAGTACTTTCATCTGCCATTGCTGTCACAAATGACGAATTTTGCAGGTCACGTATAAGATTATCCTCAACAACGTTCTGATAGGCTCTCCACTACCTCTGAACAGATAGTAGCCAAGTCATACTGAACGGAAGAATTCTTCAAAATGCCAATGGCATCAATTTCTTTAGCTGTTAAGTCGTGTATTAAATTAAGAAGAGATTTGTATTTTAAAAAACGGATGTCTTTTACACTCAGCCAATGTACACACTTAAGTAGCACTTTCGCTGCTATGTCTTGTTTGTAAAACTGCTTTAAAATTTGCCTGGTGTTGTGAACCTTCCAGAGGTCTCTGAAACGCTTAATCACGCATATTTGGACGCCAATTTTTTTTATATCTGGGACGGAGAAAATCACTTAGGCGGGAGTCCTCCATACACATGTAATAGGTGGGCGGCAAAATTCAAAGACTTACCATTCCTGCTTCAGCCACCTGCTTAGTGAGAAAATGTATTGATCCCTTAGCTGCACTAATACTGGTGAGTGTACACATTCATTTATCCCCAGAATCAAGTGCCTGTGAATTACAGAATTCAGTGGCTGAAAGACCCCTTGATGTACATGTTGTCATTATAACAGTACATCAAACGAACATGATACAATAGCTGGGCCACAAGTTCAAAGGCTTTGACTGGCGGGTGGGTGGGAAAATATACTGATATTTACAGTGATTGAATTCAGAGGCAGAAAGACCCAGAGATGTACTTGTGGTCATTTATAAGAGTACATGAAGTAAACAATTTTAGGTTTCATAATTGTGTTCATTTCCGAATGTAGCGGAATAAGCAGTGCACGTGACCTTGGAATCAAGATATGTTGAGACTTGGACAAATGCCATTCACAAATTTGGATAGTATCTGGAGTTAAATCAACAGTTTGTTTTCTGGCAACCCAGCATGCCTTTCCAGTGTACTGTTATGAAAGTTATTGTTTTTTTGCACATTTGGTCATTGAGGTTTATTTTAGCCTCTGTACATATATGGCAAAACATAAAGGCGTCTTCACTGTCACATTCTTCACTCGACTTAACTTCTTTTTGAAAACATAGTCAGCTGTATGTTTTCAACCATTGCTGCACAAAATTACATTTTATCCTACATGTAACCATTACCTCATCTTAAGATGATGAAGGCTCCACTGGTTCGAAAGTAATACTATTATCGACAGTCGGTTGTAAAAACGCAGTCCAAATGATAATTTCGTTGGTTTCGGATCTATTTTAAGTTTTTTTATACCTTGGACGCCATTTTCATTCGAACGCTTATAGTATCTTGGAACAACGCAAGGCATATAATTGAGGGAATGGAAATTGTTGCTTCTTTGCAAGACAAGGATGCACATAAAATAATATTTTCTGGTGAGAATTACTGTAAAATCACATGTTTATTTTTCGCCTCTTTCTTGTTTGTGGTGATTTATGGTTCTAACATTCTGTTGCTACAAATGATGTAACAGTTACAGGTCACATAAGGTCAGCTCCAGGCTCCACACTCAGTTGTAACCCTATGTATTATGATAACATCAGCGTAAGAAACTGATGTGCGAGTGTTTTCTCTGTTTGAGTGAGTTGTAATCTAGCCAATGAAGTAGTTAGACCAAACCTTTATTTTGTGTTAATCAGCAAAACATAACAATTGGGTGCGTCAATTTACGTACCGGCGACGATTTTTAGACCAAACCTTTGTTTTGTGTTAATCAGCAAAACATAACATTGGGGTGTGTCAATTTACATATCGTCGTCGACTTTTGTGCGTCAAATTGGAAAATTCTGTGTATTTGATGTATGACGCATGGGTAGATAAAACACTGGGAAATCATCATGCAATGCCTCCGATTAGGTCTATGCTCCCTTACAGGGTTAAAAACATCAACCTCATTTCCAAAATGTTTATGTGCAGACAGATCTCCTCTGCAAATGAGGGGCGTTGGAGAAGTATTCCTCCTGGCACTAGATGGCACCCCAACCCAAATTTTATGTGTCAGTGTACAAATTCTGTATGAATGGGATTTGTGGGCAAGCAGGTACCTGTCTTGACCGAACCACCTGTTCAGATGGTACTAAAAATCCACCCAAGAGAATTCAGGCTAACAGAGAATCCTTGAGTGGTTTCAAGGTTGCCAGATGAATAACTAAAGATGACAAAGGTGAAGCCTCCCTAGGGGAACCAGGTCTGCTGCAGAGTTTAAGGTCCCAGGAGGAAAGAGTACAGTCAGGCTAACAATGAAGATTTGTCCTGCATAACCCCTAAAAGTGCAATGATTTTATCTACCCATTCTAGGGGTACAAAGACCCCCCCCCAAACAGGTGAGGAAGTTCATTCTGATGTAAATGAAGTCCTGATATATAACGAATTCTGATTTTGTAATGTTTGGCATAAAAAGAGAGGAATTTCCTATGCAGAGGAAACATGGGGATATGAAAATATGCATCCTGAAGGTCCATAGTTATTGCCCTGGTGCTGAGCCTGGAAGTATTCTGGACTGTTGCTACAGCCTCTATCATGAATGATTCTTCTCAGAGAATTTATTTAAATTGGAAAGCTTGATGATCAGCTGAAGATTATGCACACTTTTTTTGGTACAGAAAAATCCAGGAGTAGATGGTTAGGGACTGGATGCTATGTATATTCTATACTACACCATTGCAAACCTTTCTCTAATAGGGAGATGTTTGGTTGGTGAAGTAGGATGTGGGTCATTGCAAGGGGAGAGAATTCCCTGAATTGAAAGCATCAGTCAACCTTTACTAAAAAAGACCCAACAATCCAACCAGACCTCTGAAATCAATGCTAACTGGACATCGACTGGTATAGAAGGAAGAGGAATGCACTGCAGTAGAGGTTCAAAATCCCAAGGAAAGACCCACCCTCCCAACCCACCCCATGGTTGGATAAGGTGGAGGAGTCCAAAGGCTTTTTCAACCTGCCTTTCCAGCCTCTGTCATGTGGACAAAAGTTAAGGAAGGGGGTTGAAAAGGGGTTGCTTAATGGACTGTTGCAGTTGCATCACCTTTTCAAACTTAGCAGGCCCAGAGAAATGATCTCGACAGGAGCACTTCCTGCTCAGTTCTGACAGACTAGGAACCAAAGCGAGGGACTAATGTTGATGATCTCTCAGATCCTGGGAAGCAACAGAAGGGATAAGACTGATGAATAGATACCTGCCTATAGACAGGCAGCCCTAAGATGGTTCTTGCAATAATCAAGCAAGACCTTTGAATCTCTAGTGCAACATCCCTGCTGTTGAAAAGTAAATCTACCAAATGCACCATAGCCATGGACAATGAGTATCTGGACATCTTGGCAACTGCTTCTCATAGATGTTGCTGAGCAACAAAAGATATAGATTTCTCCTTCGAGAGATTTCCTGAAGCAGCAGAGAAAAGTTCAGCATGTGAGGCTAAAGGAACAATCAACCTCACCTTCAACTTCAGTGCCTCTATGTCTTAACTTGGAGGAAGGCCCATGACTCCACTGAAATACCCACTTGCAAAAAACAAAAGGTCTCAACATGAAAGTGGGAGCTGTCCACCTTTATATTGCCTGGCTAATTCCTGATCTTGAACTGATGTTTGGGAGGGCTCCCTGATCATAGTCAAATATGGGAGCAGTAGAAGACCTGGCCTTGTGGCAGACCCTGAGAGCCCTTCCAAACTGAAGCAGGCCTTAGTATCACCTGAACCTAAGTGTTTAGGGCATAAGCCTGGGGAGGGGATGGGGAACTGTAGATTTCATTCAATGCCTTATCAGAGGACCAGACTGCTTCCTCTTACACAACTTGGGAAACTTAATTGGTGGAGGCAGGGGACAGTAAAGAGGGAGTGGGAGTCATCTCCTCCTCATCCTCTGCAAACTCATTTGACTGCCAAAATTGACAAGAAGTTTCCATCCTGCTCTCACATTCAAGAGAAGGCAGGAGTAGCTGCACTTAAATCTTCCCGCTGACTTCCCATCTGGGTTATAGGGGAGTTGATGTCCAGTGACCCCACACTGAGAGTGATATAACTATCCATTATAGTCAACTCGCCTGGAGGATGAAAATGCTTCTCATCCTTTCTTTGTCTTTTGGGTGAAGGGTAACTGAGCCTCTCCTTCTGTGTCTGTTTGGCCTGAGCGGGCAGTTGTTTTGAATGGTACTTGTATCCTGCACTGCAAACTGGCCATTCAGGATGCCATAAGGTGATGATGAGAATTATGTCCATGAAATTGGAAACTCCACATCCAACAGGGGCAAAAGGAACTATAGGTAAAGGGGGAATGTTGCTCCAATCCCCACTCCAATTTGAGAGCATAAAGTTTACCCATCTCTCCCTGGCAGGATTAATCTGCATTGTGGAATAGGATGTGCACATTCATTGTAATGGCTGATGGCCAGTGATCGACTAATGCCCCATGATAAGTGGTTAGTACCCAATGACCAGTGCCCAGTATCTGGAATCCAAATCAAATGGTGAATGTGATCTAGAATGTAAAAGAAACCTCCCCATAAATAAGGAAATTAGAGTGCTCTCTTGTATTTGACAAGGAATACTTGATTTCAGCTTTGAAGTGTTGTTCTTTAATGATGCTGCTGCTAGTTCCTGAGTGGGCATACTCAATGAAGATGGGAAGGTGCTGCTCTACCCTCTTATACTGGGGGGGGGGGAACCTGATCCTGCCCTCACTCTTGGAGGGAACTGCATTCCCTTCACTTTATCTGGGAAGGTACTACACCTCTTTTTTTTCAGGAGGAAGGAGGGGGAGCACTCAGTCTCAACAACAGAATGCCAACTATCAAAAGATAAAAGTGCCCAACTAAGATCCCATGGATTCAGTTGGGGTGGGGCAGAGAGAATGAGCAGGAAGTATGACCTTCCTTCATTCATATTAAATTCTGCATCTTTTGGCTACATTCCAGATAATATCATTTTGTGCACAACAAACAATTTGGGTATGTATCTCAGGATGCTTCCTTATGTCCACACTTTCCAACAGATTCTTTTGAAAGAAACATTTCTGTGAAAAATGGAAACTTTCTGATACAATAATGATGATGAGTAACAACAGGATTACAGTTACTCTGTTGTTATCTTTACTGCTTGCAAAACAAAGGAAAACCATCAGCGTTAGTTTTTTAAAAAAAAAAAAAGGTTTAACATGTAGTAAGAGATAATCATTTAGACATTTAATAATTATGAATATAACTATTAATAGTAGTGTGCAATCTGTTACTAAGTAACTGTGATCTCAAATGTTGTCTTCTTGAACATAAAGAACTATTGGTATGTGACTAAACATGAAGAACTTTATGAGGTCATAACTGCATACCTGATATGAGAAACTAAAAACATCAAAAGGAAAATGATAACATTAACATAACTTGAGCTGCCAGATGAAATTCTATTCCAAGAAGTAAGGTATGGGGCACATCATGCATTGAAACACCAAACTATCAAAGAACTCTTTGAAAGCCAATGGACTTAAGGTAAGTAAAAGGAATTTATGTTTTAAGGTCCATAACAGCAACAGACATCACTAATTATGTATTTTCCTTGAGCTAGAATTTTTCCATCTTTACTCAATATGCTGTTCAAAAAAGAAATGAAGAATGCTACTTCGCAGGGACTGGGTCTACGATGTGCACACTCTAGAACATTTCTAAAATGGTAGGATGGTACTCCTAACATGAATGAGGGTTTTCCATATCAAAAAAGGGTAAGCTAAAAAATAGTGACCGGTAACATATTCCTGATATTAAAGTAAAAGTTCTGAACAGTTGCATTGATCTAAACGTTGGCATTTCTAATTAGTGTCACTCAGGCAATCTTGATCAGATACCGTATTTACCATATATGTTGGGACACCGTATCTGTAAGGACACCATAAATTAATGTTAAAAGTAACTTTTTGGTGCACTGTATGTTCTGGAACACATTGTATTTTATTTTTTTTAGTCATAAGTTGTGGGACACCTTTTAAATCATTCAAAAATTACATGTTGGAAAATGCACTCCAACTGAAATTTTATCTTAAAAAATATAAACTGTGTACTTGATAAAACTCTTTAATCCACTGCAGCAGCATCTCATCAACACAACCCTTCTCCTGCACATGTACGATCCATTCTTTCTGTGCACGAATATATTTTTTAACTTTCTCATACCGTGAAAATTATTAGAGGCAACACATCACCTGAAGCAGAAACTGCAAGGACTTAAGTCAGATTTTTTCAAATCTGCACCAGTCTAATTCTCACACTTTTGACCCCCATCTTATCATCAGTCCATCCAGGAATGCGATCCAAGTTCACTAGAATTTCATCCATGTTAATGATCATATTGTTGGCAAAATCATTTACTTCTCTTCTGACCTTCACGAATTCATCACATGATTTTATTTTCTCCAAATCATCTGGGCGACGCATGGTCATTGATGTCCGTGCACGAAGCACTATACTATGTCACTTTAAAAATTGTTCCATTGTTTCAATTTATTTTCAAAATTACCATGAATACCGGTGAAAAGGAATCAAAGTTAGCTTCCATATCTTGGCTGTCTTTGTATATTCAAAAAAAAAAAAAAAAGTGGCACACTTAAAAGAATCCATAGTCAGCTCCCGAGGTCAGCTTTCTTTCCAATAAAATAACCTTTGTATTGATATCCTTTAAAAAAAAAAACCACTTCAGAGTATCCAAAGTCGGCTTGCTTTGTAATGAAATAACCTTTGTCTTTGATGTCTGTCGGTAAGTTCAAAGAAGGAGTTTACTGCTCGCTGCCAGTTGTGTTTATTCACCAGGCTTCTATCTGCTTGGCAGCTGTAGTTCTAATTAATACAAAGGAGCATTGATGTCTACAGGTAAATAGTAATGATACTTTTGTAATCCATGCTGGCAAAAATATTGTCACTTGCACTCAAGTGAATGTGTTTTCAAATAATGATTTTTATTTGCAATATACTGTCATACAGTAGACCTGGATATAATTCAATCTTGGTTATTTTGCACCTAACACTGTGTCATGCGTGAATGGCAGTTGTGTTCAATATATCAGTTGACTATTTCCCTCTCGTTTGCAAAATCATCGGCTTCTCTTCTGCCCTGCATGAATTCATCACATGATTTTATTTTCTCCAAATATTCTGGGCAATGCTGGGTCATGGACGTCCATGCACAAAGTACTATATTGTGTCACTTTAAAATTTGTTCTACTGTTTCAATTTATTTTCAAAATTACCGTGAATACATGTGAAAAGGAACCAAAGTTTGTTTCCATATCTCGACCGTCTTTGTATATTAAAAAAAACAACAAAGTGGCACACTTAAAAGAATCCATAGTCATCATCCAATGTCGGCTTGCTTTGCAATAAAATAACCTTTGTATTGATATCCTTTAAAAAAAAATAAGTAACCAAAGTTGGCTTATGAGGTCGGCTTGCTCTGTAATAAAAATAACCTTTGTGTCTTTGATGTCTTGTCGGTAAGTTCAAAGGAGTTTACTGCTGGCTGCCAATAGTGTTTATTCACCACCCGGGCTTCTATCTGCTTGGCATCTGTAGTTATAATTAATACAAAGTAGCACTGATGTCTGCAGGTAAATAGTAATGATACTTTTATAACCCGTGCTGGTAAAAATATTGTCACTTGCACTCAAGTGAATGTGTTTTCAAATAATGATTTTTATTTGTGAGATACTGTCATACAGTCAACCTGGATATAATTCAATCTTGATTATTTTGCACCTAACACTGTGTCATGCGTGAATGACAGTTGTCTTCAAGATATTGGTTGATTATTTCCCTCTTGTTTGAGATTTTGTTGGATCCAGTTTTCAGTCGGACAACATATTCAAACTTCTGAGCACAATTTGTTTCTCGATGTTCATGTCAATGAATAATGCGGAGTGTGTTATTGGACATAAGCGATACATGCTACAGTATGGAAGCCTAGGCTACATATACGGATTTCGTGGATATATTTTATTCTTTAATGCTCATGTTGAAAAAAAAGGAATAAATGATAACTATACAAGGTTAATTTCTATTTATTATCAAATAAGCATTTTGTTTATCTATTATATTGCAATGTGCATTGGGGGGGGGGGAGCACAAATGCAATACAAATTTATTTTGTTTCTTAAGTCTTGGGACATATGACCTAGGTGAAAAAGAGTTTCACCATAAGTTCTGGGACGGGAAAATTTTTTTATTTTATCGTGTCCCAATATGTACGGTAAATACGGTAATATGTAGTAGGGCAAGTTGATAATGAAGATGGCATTGAACAGTGGGTCATACCAAAGTAAGCAAAAACCTTTTTGTATTAATCAACATATCCAAATTTCTGGTATTTTCTGCATATGATTATTATAAAAAAAATAAAAGGGCATGACTCTGAAAACCAAGTTACAAAACCAATAGAGTCATTGTGTGCATGAATTGTCTTCACATTTTTACATTCTGCTCAAATTATATTGAAAGTTGATTTGTGAGAGTTTTATTGTGAATTGATGATGATGTATAAATTTGTTCAGATAGTCCCTGCATTTAACTGAAAAAGTAATTGAGTTATTGGTTTTTGTTTACCTTTAGTCCATCTTCACCAGAAAACTAACACTCTTGGTCACACTGAGTTTGAAGATAAACAAGGAAAACTGCACCTACATTTATTTCATTAATCACAAGAACACAATCTTTTCAAGAAACCTAAAATATAATTTATTTAGATTTGGAAGACTAAGTTCACAGTATAGCTTAATGCAACTTGGTCAAGTTGAAGGTTGTCAATAAACAACAAACTAAACAAAAAAATAGATTTGAAAACTTCATTAACAAAATGAATATTCAAATTCAATCCGAATACATTGAGCTAAGAATTGAGTAGGAAAATTTTGTATTCATTTCAGCATTTTAATGCAGACAGTAAAACTGACATCAAAATACCATTGTTTTCACAGAGCACATGTCACCAAAGACTACCATTTTAAATCATGGATTAACTGTCAGAACTATTAATTTGCTGACTTTCTCCAGGATTATTTTGGGGGTCATCAGGGGCCCAAAATAAGCCCTAATCCCAAAGTAAAATATTCCAAAATCATGCAGACTTGCTAACTTAAGCAATTTACACTCAGAGCTGTCTGCAGGATTTTCAAAATGAAAATCTAGGGCTATACATTCGCAAGAATCCATTATATAGAAAACATTAAAACTAAGAGTCCTGAATAAGAAACAGGAGTCAGTGGCTCTTACAACAAAGATCTCTGACTACCCTGAAAATGTTATTCCAGTTGATTACATTTGTTTCCATAAAGATGGGCCAGACCCCATTCACACTCTCCAAAGAAAAATCCCTGGGTCTAATGAGAGATATTGGAAGATCACTTTTTCTTGAATCACTGAAAGAGACCCAGCAGTAAACAAAGCGAATGTTCCCAATTAGGTAAGTTTCTCGGCAAATGCCTACCTGGCTAGATATATGAAGCACAGGTTCCCATAATGAAAAGCAGACACTGAAAGTAACATCCTACCATGTTTCATTGAATTACCCCCACTTTAATTTTTTAATTTTTTTAGTTGCAGACAGATGTGTCGACAAATTGCAGAATTTTATTAACTGGTGAGATGAGACCGCAAAGCACCAAACATACCACTACAGGTTTGGTGGCTGATTTATCACACTAGCTTTGGGGCAAAAACTCTCCCCAAATCGAAATTATGATAAAACTAATAAAAGCTTTAGGAATGCTAAATTAAATTTCTTTCTTTGATTTTATTCATAACCTTCTGCTTTCTATATGATATTCAGTGTTACACTTGGAATCCCAAGGGGAGGGGACATTGTGTCTCATGTCCTTAAAAATTTGGATGACACACAACATTTCAAAGGGACATAGAAAAATACTAGATGGCATTTAATACACTAGTCGTTATGATAAAAAGAGATAAGCTTATTTGCAAGACAGTTATGTCTACTTAACTTTGTGGCCTGCACAACATTATCTTCTTTTCCTTCAACATCTATACTGTTCTAAACATTTTATCAAGTGCTCAAGTAACCCATAGAAACATTTACAGATCTGAATTTCTGGATCTTTCTCTCATTTGAATGTAGTGTTTACTCATTATCTACCAATATTTATTACAATAATGCATATTTTTTCTTAGTTATTTTTCTTTTAAAACTACTAATGTATTAATCAAATGCCAAATTGTATATTTCTGCAAGTTCCCCCCTCCAATTATGAGTCCCTTTTGTCAGTAATTCATCATCTAATATATGTTACACCAGAAGCTGCCTGGGACCTTGGATTAGTACTTGGAAAACTATTCAAACACTGTTTCGACTGCCAAAAATGTTTAAAACGGTAAGCAACAGATATCTTAAACTTCTGAACACCTCTGATGATTCTAGCCATTGCTAGAACCAGCAAAGTCATAGACAATGGACCAATAAGCATATAAGAAAATAGCTAGCAGATTTTATGATTTTTTTGTCTTAAGTGAAAAATTGCATCCAGGAGATACGTTTTGGGGATATAAGGCAAAAAATGTGGGGAAAATCTGCACTCTCACAGTCAAGGCACAACACTAGACTCTGATGTTGCTCTGCCATATATTTTTGTGATGGACCATATGTAATGGGTAGTAGAGTCATGGGAAATGACTCAAAACATGATGTAAAACACAACCTTTCTGACAAGTGGTTGCCTAGTTGTAAGCAAGCCATTTAGTTTATAAGAGAACATATCATTGATATTTTATGTTCAAGTTCTATTAAAAGAACTTAATGTTTCAAATGAAAATGATAGGAAAAATTCCTTAAATGCATCAAAACCACTCAAAAATCTGTGATATCATCTGATGTTCAGTGCGAAGGCATTTATTTCTGTCAGTGAAAGAAAGGGAAGGCTATTGATAACTACCACTATCCTTCTCTCAATCAACAGACCAGGACTGGTTGATATTAGTAATTTTCCATTGATTAACTGACAAGAAAAGTTACTGATATACAGTGCATAGGCCAGTATGCCCTATTACCATGTTACTACTTAGAAAACCCAACAAAGTCTGAGTATACTTTTATCCAATTGCCTCAGTAATCAGTGTGAAGCATTGGTAATGTGAATGATTTCTTTTTACGATCAACAGGCCTCCAGTGTGCTGGGTATTCCAAAGTGACCTCTGATGGAAGGCACTCTAAAGAGAATGTCCTATTACTGTAGCAATCAAGAAATACAGTGACCATTCAAAGTATGGTATCAAAATAAAAACCAAAAAAAGAATAATTCAGGAAATTTTGTATAAAGGCAATACATTTAATGAAATTTTAAAATCAAATTAATAAAAGTTATTAAGTTTTTTATGCCCAAGTTGATGTACATTCATTAAATAATGATTTATTACATTGTTTTGTCATATTACATGGCATATTTATAGCTAGCACTAAAGTTAAATTATATGCTCCATGTTTAGAAAGCACCTTTAATGAATTTGCAGAGATGACAGGGTTCACTAACTTCCCTTTATACTACTGATCTATGAACCCACACTGAAACCAGTCTCATGAGTTTAACACCACAAACTTAATGGACCCTCAAGAAGTTAGATCAGGCCAAAAAAAAAAGTTTCCAGTTGGTCAACCATGCCTGTTTCTCAATACTGACCCAAGCACTTTTTCCTCCATTGTAAACCCCCCCCCACAAAATTCACATGATGTTGTTGTTGTTGTTGTTGTTGTGGGGCTTAATGCCATTTTTCAGCACACGATAGGCTATACATGGCGGCCAGTATTAATGGTGGAGGAAGAAACCGCGAAATCCCTGGAAAGAACCACCAACCCACGAGAAGCTACTGGCAAGCTTTCTCACATATCCACATTCGCCGAATCCTAGACTCGAACCCACGCAGACAGAGGTGAAATGGCAGTGATCCGTAATGGAGAGCGCTTTAGACCACTCGGCCACTCGGGGCCCCCACATGAAATATATATAAAGTTTCAAAAAAATAAAACACCTGCCTACATTAATTTTAAAACCAGTGCAATAGGAAACATATTTTCTTTCTTGGCCTAACAAGTTTTCATTGAAGGGCTTAAGCAATGTCACCAATTCTGCTTGCACTGTATAAACTGTGAAGATGATGATTTGTTGACAGTGCTTAGATACAGATATGGTATGAGTGGGATTTGATCACTTAAATGTATACAAGGGAAATCTACAAATTTTTCATTTGTTAAAACTATTAATAGAATATTTCTTTCATCTGTTACACCTGAGGGCTCTGTGAACTTCTTGAGTATATGTTTACATGCAGGTCATTCAAGTGTGACACTGATAACAGCAGTTCTCAGAAGTGGTCAAATGCTGCAGTAAATTAGGCATAACGTGGTAATGGGATGTTGTAGTATATATGGGAAATTGCTTTATAATGCTGAAAGAGCATGGTGGCAGAGTTCTGAATTCAAGTTTTATTTTCCAGTTTCATTCTCTGGATATTGTCCTACAATATAAGACTTTCACTCGAAAGATTTATTACTGGGGATAGACCCACCATCATCACTATCAGGGTTGACATTATAGTACTTGTATCTTCTCACCTCCTGCTTTGACACAGTGTCATAAGCTCCCAGTTCTCATGGGAACACATCTCTCAGTGACGCCATGAGCACAACATTTGTTTACACCAAGTCATACAGACAGAATAATTTTTCAATAATTCAATCATCAGTTTTAAATTGAATCAAAGATACATGCAATGAAAAAACCTCCTTTTCAGTAATTATCTTTTTTTCATGCAGTAAGTCTTCTTAACAATCCTTAATAACTATTTTGACAGGGCAAATCAACTTTCCACCAAACATACAGCCCGACGGCTACTGAACATGTGATGACAATGTTACTCAAAGTGGATAAATGCATCAGTAACATGTTAATATTACTGTATTGAGTTATAAAGTTTCAAGTGGAGTTGTTGTTACTGATTTTCTGAGCAAGTTCTTTGTTATTATAATTTGTACATGTTTATAAGAAACACATACTGTTACAATATATTTAATAATTAAATGAGCATCCTCTAAATATTATATCAAAGCATTCAAATTTATATGTGAAGATTAGCAATTTTACTTAATTAATTTTAAACCATCCTTTTTGATAATCTTGATATTTATTTTCATCTATATAATTTTTTTTCACTTGTATATGGTAAAAATGATAATAAATTGAACTTAAAACCTTCTCTAATTTTATGCAATTCATCCATGATTATTTACATTTCCAGAGAAATGAGTTATGAAAGATGCAGTACAGTTTATAACATTACATTCAAGGACTGACGTTATGCATATACAATGCTGTCGGGCATTTCTGCACACATAAGGTTTCTGTCTCCAATATTGAAGCAAAATGCATACCGAATTCGACTGATTGACGAAAATAAAATTCTGCAATGCTTACCATTTGAAAAGAGGCAATTGTCACCAGAATTTTCTGTTCAAAATAATATTAATTTTGGACACACGGTATACCACCACCATGTTTTCATGACTTGCGATATGTCGGCCTATTCTGTGCACAGCTTTGAAAAGATGTAATGATTATCCATCTGGCTATAGTAATGAAATACGTTACTTTGGACTGTTTCTGTCAGTAGTTCAGTCAAGTAATTAGGCCAGGTTTATAGCTAGTTTTACAAAATTCAACGTAACAATGCCAATAAATGGCAAGAGATATTAAGCAAACTAAACCGATCTTGTAGAAAAGTTAGTGAAGTTCAACATTTTATAACAAAAATAAGCTATGTGGAAGAGAAACAACAATGAATAGGATGAAATGTGTTTACAATGTCTTGTTTATGGGGAAAATTACTAAAGAATTTAGAAACAGACTATATGTCAGGGAATTTCTTGAGAATCCCGTTCTAGCGGCAAGTTGACACGTTGGGTAGCAGACGATTTTGTATGTGTGGGACAACTTGCAAAATTGGAAACTTGGATTAAGATGCAGAATTTTTTTAAGGTATACATTTCCATCTTTCAAATAATGTATATATTTGTATGATTCTAAAAGATACATCCTAAATAGGATTTTCTGGGTTACAGGTTCAAGAAGGTCATGGAGCGAGTCTTAATGTTGACATTTAGAAATCACATTTTCATATGCATTTCGAGTCGAAATGTGGGATATTTTTGTACACTTTATGAATATCACTTTTTTAAACTAAAGTACGATCGTTCTTTCTTGATACAAAATGGATTTTTGACCCAAAATAACACGTGATCCAATATTTACAGAAATGACGTATCGTTGCGCAGAATTACCCGTCGCGCAGAATTGGCCGACATAGTGGTACATATTGCCAACAGGCCTAAAGCTAAATCTAATATTCATTTTTACTTACATGTTAGCAATTTTATTATAATGCCATAATCATTGTTCCCAATTCGATTCATTTTGCTTTTGAAACAAACGATATCCCTAAACCAAAATTATTATAACATAAACTTTACGAAACGTTTAAAGACTGTTGAATTCGGTTTCTTTAGATTATTTTCCTCACATAACTTCCGTTTCCAAGGTGCTACTGATGTTGCTCTGCAATATATGTTTATTTCGGGGGTTTTGTTGAGGTATTTTTGTTTGTTTTGTGGGTTTTTGTTTTTATTTCTCGGTGGCATATGTACGACGGTGTCACAGAAAGATGTAGACGGTATCTATGATACTGCTTGGAACCGTCTCGAAAACATCCATACACAGCTCAAGAACATTTGTGGATTTGAGGTCTCAACCTGAAACAAATTGTCCAAACACTTCGTGTTACCTTTGTGCCATCTTGGTATTCTGGTGAATTGCCCGGGGCTCCATGTAAAATAGTTTTTCGAATGCCCAATGCCTTCAAATTTAATATAACGTCTGCCATTTCGTAGCGGAGTAACTCCCCTTTAGCAGGTCTTCAAATGATGTAGAAAAATGGAGTTTTCTCCCTTGCAGAGCCGAAACGGAAAGGTGGTTAAATACAGGTATAAGGTAGCGTTGCGGATTGTCCCCAATAGATAAATGAATTTCGCGATGCCCTATATTTGTAGAGCCGTTTTAACATTGATCTATATGTGCCGTTTGAATATAAATTCGTATTTGCACTTTCATGAGCAAAGTCAGTTCAAGTGACAATGACGTTATTAGAGTGGAGCTTTTTTTTTACACTTCAATAAAGATAAATTCACTTTAGCTAAATTAGTTTGCCTTAAAATGGAATAAAGATACAGTTTCACTTGACACATTTGCCTGAACTGTAAAACGTGTTCAATTAATTTAAAGAATTTTTTAATTGCAGAAAATGTAAAATACATTCAAATATTTGTTTGATTTACATTAAATTAGTACCAGCATTATGCAAAACAAGAAATCATCTATTCATAAACAGTTTCTGTAATCCACAGTAATTAGTTACAGGTCCGATTATTCTCAGGCAAACAATATCAAAAGACAGAATCAATAACAGTTCTACTAAATTCGCTTCGGTAGTCATACCATGTGTAAAAATACTGTCATTACACTTTGTTCGTTTTCTACTCTTATTTGTTTTGTTTTGGGGGTTGGGGGTAGGGTGGTTGTTTGTTGTTTTATTTTTTGTTTCTTTGTTGTTGACTTTTGTTGTTTTGTTTTTTATTTGTTTTTTTAGGAGCGTGGAAGTAGGTAGAGTATAAAGACATTTCCAGCACATGATAGGCTTATACATGGCGACCAGTATATTTCGTGGAGAATCGACCCGGGAAGACCTCTGAAAGAACTGCTGTCCCAAGGGAATCTACTAGCAAGCTTTCTCGAGAGCAGTATGAGCTGAGACTCAAACCCACGCGGACAAAGGTGAGATGTATCCCGGTTGTAGTGGTAGTAGAAGAAGTAGTAGTAAGAGTAGTAGTAGGAGTAGTAGGAATAGGAGTAGTAGAAGTAGTAGGAGTAGTAGTAATAGTAGTAGTAGGAGAAGTAGTAGGAGTAAGAGTAGTGGTAGGAGTAGTAGTAGTAGTAGTAGTAGGAGTAGTAATAATAATAGTAGTAGTAGGAGTAGTAGGAGTAAGAGTAAAAGTAATAGTAGGAGTAGTAGTAGTAGTAGTAGGAGTAGTAGTAGGAGCAGTAGGAGTAGTAGGAGTGAGAGTAGGAGTAAGAGTAGGAGTAGTAGGAGTAAGAGGACCAGTAGTAGTAGGAGTAGCAGTAATAGTAATTGTAGGAGTAGTAGGAGTAGTAGTAGAAATAGTAGGAGAAG